>CAFUXE010003133.1:476607-488129 GCA_903364295.1 Serranus cabrilla | reverse complement strand
AAAAAAGAAAAGAAAAGAAAAAAGGATGTAGCTCACCTCGCACAGGTTTGTGCATAAAAAAAGAAAGAAAAGAAAAAACGAAGGGGTGAGGATTTATGCAGGCAGCACTGGCAGAATTCCCTCATACCTCCCTTGTTACACCTAACATCGCAAAACCTGCACCGTTTCAAAGCAGTGGCAGACATGAAATATTCAACAGCCCGTATTACTATTACAACACACGGTAAAAAATCCATGCATGTGCCCCCTGCACACTTTTAATTTCGAGAACTTGATGATTATTGGTTCAAATAGGACTCCGGCTCCACAGCAGGAGCTGCCTCTGGAACCGAGGTTGCATCTTTAACGAGTTAAAAAAAAAAAAATCTCAAGGGTTGGTGCAGAGTGAAAGAGAAAAAATGAGGAACGAAAAAGAGAAAGAGAATGACACTGAAAGGGAAAGTGAGAGCAATCTGCTGGAGAATGTGTCAGTGTGTGTGTGTGTGTGCTACAGACAGCTCTCTGGCATGGCAAACGCCTGCTGGTCCTGAGCAGAGCTGAGCTGGAAGCCTGCTCAAAGCCCTTCACCTTCACAGCCGGGCTGGCACGATGCATTGAGCATGGCTGGCATAGCGCGATGTTTATCACACAAAGGCACGATCAAAGAGCGCTGGTATCTGGCTGCACCACTTTCATCTGGGTTCCCACAGCTGACAGTAGCATCCGTGGGGGGCTCTCCTCTCCTTTTTCTCCTCCTTTAATGGTCTCTCTCTCCCTCTCCCCTACCTCTCTATTCTCCCCCTCTCGCTCACACATTTATCACTGCAGATAAGGAGACTTTATTTGAGATTCCATAGCCAAAGAAATTTCTCTCCTAATCAATGATGGCTTTAGAAGCGGCCTGGGGATCAGGCGTTCCTTGGCTCTCTGCTCGTAAGGGGGAGGGAGGTAGAAAGCTCAAAAACTTTCCCTTCAATGTTTATGTTGTTGTTCCCCACAGGCCAATCATATCCCACCTCTTCTCATTGTTTTCAGCAAACCAAACTACATCTGCAAAGATGTTCCCACAACAGACACAGTACAACTTCACCTCATAAAGAACAGCAGTGCAATGAATTAATAGTTTGTGACGTCATGGCCTTATGGGAACAGTGCCATACCACTGGTTCAAAAGCCCCAATAGTTCAAAGAACTGGTCTTTCTATCATCCTAACCAAGTGTTTTTGTGCCTACTAACCATTCCGAAACCACAGCGTTGTCACATCATAAAGCATAATTATTTTTGATGTTGGCAGGCACTGGACTCCAGTGTGTATTACTGACCCATGTATTTACACAGTGCACCAGTGAAATGTCAGAACAATAAGCACCCGGAGGGCAAAACAAAGCTTCCCTCCACTGTTCACCAATGACACCTAAAATACCTACCAAAATGTCCAATAGTTGTTGTACAATTGGATACACAGACCAAAAGAGACAAGCCTGGGCAGTGTTTCTGCAGAATCCCATCTCAGAATGACAATCCAGAGTAGAGGGAATTGTAGATTTGTGCAATTAGATGGGATGCTGTCTCTGACGAGAGGTGCACTAGCTGCCTACAATGCCACAGAACCTGACCACAGATGTAGCCAATGGCTACAGTCAAGCTAACTGTCTTCCACATCTTCATGGTCAAACCAATTCATTTAATTTTAATCATTTTTCAGAAAATGCTTCACAAACTGCATTGCTGCGTCTGTCTGTGTCTCCGTCTTTAGTAATGCCTGTTTTGACCATGGAGATGCAAGTGCCTGCTAGCTTGACTGCAGTAACTAATGTTTGGTAGCTAATTAGCCTCTGCTTTGCTGATTATTTGATTCATAATTTCTTGTTCTTCACCTCCAAAACAACAGCTTTCTGTAGAAGCCTCACGTCTGTATGAAAGCAACATTGTTTTATTTGCAATGTCATGGAGAAAAACTAAACTACCCACAAACCTAAGAGTAATAGCGTAGTGTAAATGATGGACATTGCTGTTACCCTTACTGCTAGTGAGTTTGCCTGCGCACATAAAGACCACATGTTCTTGCAGTGGCCTTTTCCAAAAGAGCAGTGGAGGTGACAGCGGTTGCTGTATGTGGGTCACACATGCTTAACTTGCAGTTTATCTTTGTTTTTCCACTTGTGAGAGGTATCTAAACACTTGAGTTGTAAAAGATAAAAAATTGACAGGCTTGTGTGGTAGCTCTATGGAGTTTCCAGTGTTGGCCGCCAGTCTTTCTCCCTCCAGGGCTCCACACCAGTCATGTGACTGAAATTTTTTTATTTTAGCCTGCACGTGAGGCTTGACAGCTCCAGCGTGAAGTTTGACAATTGGTATGCAGTCTCCATGTTGTTGAGACAGAGAGCCAAGATTTGAGAGAGGCAGAGCAGGGGGGATGCTGTGGTCGAGGGCTCCAGATGAAATAGGGTATTTATCATTCTCTAACTGTAACACTTCAGTTTGTGATTCAGACATGCTCTAGGAAGAGTTTCTCCTACCAATAAGTCTTCCACTCAACTGATACGGGTATTAGGCATTCCCTACATATCTTGCCACCTCCTGTGACATCCCACTATGCCACAGAAAAAATGAAACTCCAAACAAATGGCTTCTGTGGTCACATCAAACTGCCTCGTCCACCATGAAAAACGGTTGCTCTTCAGGATACAGCAGCAACCCCTGTGCGACTGTCAGGAAATGCACCGTTTTCTCCCCCCAGTGTGTGTGTGGAATGTGTGGCTCCTGTTGTTGCGATCAATCCCAATTTAACAGACACCGGCTCAAAGTCAACCTTCAGGGAGCCATGAAAGCTGACAGGTGAGGACTCACTGCCGTCTCCCCGACTCACATCAAAGACACAGCAACAGTGGCGGCTTCAGTGGAAGACGAGCACTTTTAGAAAGAACAAAGAGACTTGGAGAGAGGAGAGCAGGACTCGTCTTGAGACAAGGGATGGCCGAGAGGCTGAATACCAAAAGGGCATGAATACTAAAAAAGGTTCCATCTGCCCCATGCAGATTTTGGAGAATTCCGATTGAATGGAACACAAATCCAATAGGATGTTGGCAGTATGAAAGTCATTTGTTTGACAAAGACCTTGGGTACAGGTGGATTTTTTTCCATCTTGCTGTAACTCTCAAAACATGTTGGCTGTGCAATCCTACTTTTCTTCTTCAATCTGGGAATTAAGCCAGTACAAATAATACTGAAACCTTGTGTGTTGTTCTAACATAGTATGCAAATAACTTTGAATTAAACCTGCAAAGCCAACATTGATATGTCATCACCTTTTACTTAACTTGTTAGCAAACACATTTATACATCCATCATTTACAGAGCAGCATTGGCTTGAATTGTGTTTCTGGTTACCTCACAAATGTAAATCCAGTACTCACTCTCTTGAATCTATCAAAGTTGTGGGCTGGACAGCTAGCAATGAGCTGAAACTAATTTGTTATAGAAATACAGACAATAGCCACTTTAATTTTTTAAAGGTATGCTATGCAGTTTTAAGAATATAAAAAAGTGATCCCTCTCAATGATCACTTATGACACACATAGTCTCTGCCCTGTACCTGTATTTTCTCTTCTTGTTTTGCTGTGTTCAGGATATTTCTGGCCATCACCCTGTGGGCACAAAGCTACAAAAATAGTGAACACAGGGCCAAAAACGACTGCATATATTGGGAGGTGAATTTGCAAATGGACAAAGCCAAATCAAGATTGAATGTTCACTAACTTAATACAGCATTGACACAGCATAAGAGAGAGTTAGCAGTACGCTGATGCAATTAGATACATTCTATAACATGCATGTATTGTTCCATGTGAATCTTATGTTGGAATGGCGGACTCCGCCACTAACAATGTAAGTTATTACAAAGAAAGATAGTTACACAATGTGAATACATTAATTGTGTTATTATTGTGAAAAAAATGCTCACCATAGGTAGTATCAAAAAGGGAAACAAACAAAATCTTAAGTATTACATTTTTAATGGTCTTTTTTATTATCATAAAACAGATCGGGTGCTATATAAATATTGAGAAAATATCAAAACTCTCATCCTCTGAGAAATGCACACAGCCCATATTTAGAAACTGGGCCTTTTTACAATCATTCCCTGGCTTCAATGACAGTGCAGCTTTGCTGAGGGCGCAGATAGAGAACACTCAGAAACAATGACCAATCAGATCAGACTGTGTTTTTTAGGGAAGACCGAGGGGGGATACAGGTGCATTCGGACACACAAAAACAACATGTTCCACTAGAAACCCCAAATACACGTATGAAACTGTAAATGATCGCCATATGTCCCCTTTAATAGTGAATAATCGGGGAGTTTTGGAATGATACACAAAATGCTCAAAATTGAATTAGGACACTTAATGTACAGCACTCCATTGAGTTATGACTGCAGTTGTTATTTTCCCCCTTCCATAAAACCTCTGGAAAGCTTAGCAATCGCAGCCCCAGTGCACTCACTCTTTTATTGTCTACCAGCTGTTGGAAACTTTACACTGTGAAGGGGAAGAAAGAAATGGAGAGGTCCTCCGAGGACCCATTTGTAGAGCTTCAGCAGTTTAAGCCGCCATCTCTGATGCTGGAGCAGGTGTGCATCCTTTGTGGGTTTTACCTTAATTCAACTTCCAGAAAAAATAATAATAATTATGGGGGGAAAAAACACAGACAATCTCTTTTTCATGACTTTGTGAGGCTGATATTTCACTTTCCTGTCAAGCAGTTCCTGCCCACAGGTCTACACAGTGTCTTGGTGAACAACCTGTCAATACTGTGCATGTACAGAGTGGATCGATACACTTTCAAGCGCTGACAGAACCCTCAGTACGTTAGCGAGAACAGAGAGATTCAGTCCTACAAGGCTTGTCACACCAGCAAAACCTTAACGAAAATGGAGCCCAAACATTTTAATTACGAAGACTACCTTTCCAATCAAAGTCATTACACTGAAGCTAATTAGCAGTGCAATCAAAGCTAAAACAAACAAGTGTCATTTAGTTTCCTGTTTATCCTTGATTTGTCTGTATGTGACTGAGTCTGATGGCAGATCTTAACTGGGAGCACCTTTAGAGAGAACACTGGGGTCAATCAGGAGGTGTCGCATGATATCGGTTCCATCTGATTGGCCGGTTTTACAGCTTTCGCTTCTATCTCTGGGTTTTGTCCAATCATTAAAGGCCAGCATCTTCGGAGCAGGAAGTTAAGATTGCGGCTCGTGGAACCATTTAGATCTCTCACAGATCTGCTTAATGCTGCCCATCGATCGCTTTTCCCCTTTTAAAAACAAATGGACAACTCTGATGGTCCAAATGGCCCTTTTCCCAATTACAGGCTTGGGTGGCTTTCAATCCTCTTGCAGAAACACTCTGGCCTTAACTTCAGATAACTACTTAGTGTGTGTGATCCTTCCTCATCTCGCATGTACCTAAACACACAGGCACACACAAAAACACTTGCACTTGTGCTGCTGGTGAAGTGAATCATACATTTTCAGTCTATTCCATTAAAAGTCAGTTTGAGCCAATATAACTTTGTTGTTGTTATATCAGTAATCGGATCAAAATGAGGATTAATCTTCTGCGTGGATTCTCCTTGTAATAGAGAATAATTCATGCTGGGATGAGAAAAATATTGAATTGAAGAATTCTGCACATGTAAGAAAAAAAACCCTCACTATTTTCCTATTTTTCCCCCATGGTCCAGTACCTTATAGAGGCCTTATCGAAGGCTACAATCCTGACCCCTTTTTCCAGATAGGCAGCCAAGCAGGCCCCTCAACAGCAAGTCAACACTATGCTTGACTGAATCTTGGATGAGGAGCAGTGCAATGGTGGAGGGGCGGTGGGGGGCTGTAATATTAACCCTAACCATCTTTCAGTGAAGATATTGGTATAATATGAAACTAGAAGACTTTAGAAATCCATTAGTTTTAACTGTGTTATGGAAGCGTGTCAGAAAGGGTGCTAAATAATGCTCCATATTGAGACAAGGGGAAAAAACTGAAAATTTTTAAAGGGGTCCCTTGACCTCTGGCCTTGAGGTATCTCAAAGAAAACTGGTTCTATGGGTACCCACAGGTCTCTCCTTGCTTATCTCATGCAGTTTGGGGCAAAAACCATGCAGTTTTTTTCTCATTTAGTACAAAAGTATTATTTTAGCTCCTCATATTTGAATATTTCTTGCATAATGATTTTTTAATCGCATAAATGGGGTATGACTGGAAAGCTGAGATTCTTGTGGATTCAATGAGCCCAATTGTGTGGTGATGTTAGTCCTCATAAAAGCAATTGCATTGCAATGAGAGCATTTTTGAAACTGGACCTCGATGTATAAAATAATCTGTTGGGACCTTTAGGATAATCGCAGCCTCATGAAACTTTACAACCACAAACTAGAGACTGAGAGCATCCAGAGGATGAATGGCTTCTCTAAGTATGCTGACAATAAGAGGGTTTCTCAGCAGTTTACAGAATACAGGATGGAATTTTCTATGGTGTTCCTAAAAGGTCTTGTTTGTTTTTTTAATTAAAGTGGTCAGAAAGAGTAAAATTGATCACCATATCTGTGTAATAAACCTTATCATCCCACATTTGGTGCAACAACTAATCAGACATAAGTGAGCATGGGTAAGCCATCATATACTTATCATAATAATAAGCTCTCAAACACTTGAAACTATCAAAATTTTAATAGGTAAAGGTGGAAGGCAGAGTATTTGGCACCCCTAAAATTCTGCCCCCTAGCCTGGCCCCTCAGTTTAAATGGTCTCGAACCGCCCCTGGAGCAGCGGCAACAGAATCCAAAAGAAGGGATGTACTGGGAGCGGAAAGAGAGAGAGGAGTACTGCTGTCAACAAGCTCTTATGGTGAACAGATGTGGGGGAACTCCCTCACTACTCCTTAGCCTGAAGCCATGCACCCCACCCCCCGCCACACACACACATATAAAAACTGTAACACATACTCAAGAGGAGGAGAAGCAAAACAATCATTTGGAGTAAATTCTTGAGATGGCTGAGATGGTTGTGGTCGATTTTGCACAGAATGGCCAGAATCAGAGAAAACCAAAGAAGATATTGAAGTGGAGGGCGGTAAACACAGGCTGCATGGAAGAGTTCTTTACTGTGTGGTTTTGCAGGAATGGCGCTCTGAGTGAAGCCAGAATGAGTTAGAACAGTGGTGTACCTACAGGCTTGATTTATCCCCTTCCCGTGCACGACAGAGTGCCCTATTTGACGGCGAAGCAGACATAAAGCAGCTGCCTCTTTGAGCAGCTCTTAGAAAGAGATGCTATCGGTCAATGGGCCATACTTTAGTCATGCCGACAAACTCTTTCTCCACCCTGAGCAAGCAGCGTTTATTGTGCATTTATCTTCACAGGGAGTTAGTCTTACATAACAGTATCGAACTGCTGAATTCCATCTGTGCTCTGATTTACAAGCTCGTAGGAGAATCCAAGTGAAAGGTAAATTTGATTACACAGTGTGTGGCCTTCCAGCGTGTTTTCTGAAGCAGGGACATTCTTTTGCTCGAGTGGACACATCATCTCACATAGTACTTTTTAGGTTTTAAGACTGTTATTTGAGTTATTTCTCTTTTGGCCCTTCCATGTTTTCTTAAACTAGTTTTTTGACCAAATCTACTCTCAAAATTACACGCAATTTAAGTGTATCCAGACACAATTTACCTCAGAACAGCACAGAAAATGACTTTTACCCAGAGTGCTTGGAGGTACTGGCTGCTGGTAACAACAACATAGTGGAGCTCAACTGCATATAATGCGCTCTAAAACACACAAAAAAAACTCTTATGACCAGTTCTATATTGACTGGTGGTAGTAAATCATATCTGTTGATGTTAGTAACATCTTTGAGGCTTTCAAATGTACTTTAATGTTTGGCAAATTACCATGGTGGTAGCTAAAATATTTTTTTAGCCCATTTGTGATGATTCACCTCATAAATCATGAAATATAGCCTCCCTTACATGATATTATATTTCCTGCTTTTAATAATAAAAAAGAATCTGCATCATTATTTGCGATCTAGCTTTGGTATTACTTCAGCTCAAAACCAATTTATTGGTATTACCCCATCCCATAATATGAGAGCAAAACTGGCAGCAGCAGCTTCCAGTTAATGAGCAGCAGTTTGAACTAGAGGGCACTGGGAGAGAGCAGACCTCCACCAAGGCATGCCCTATCACTCAGTGTTAACCTTCTGATTTAAAGGAGCATTCACATGAATTTCCCCATTTGGGAACAACTATCTTTTCCATTATTCCAAAACCTTATAAATGCCCTGTCTTGCAATGTTAACGATAGTGAAAAATAATTTGTGTCTCCACCCAAGTGATTTGGACCTGCTCCAAAATGTAATAGGTTCTTTCTTGGCCGATGTTTCACCCTTCCAACAAGTTTAATGAAAATCAGGCCAGTAGTCTTTACCTAATCCTGCTGACAGACAGACATACTCTCAAACAAACTCTCTGTCCCAAGTCTAAAAACACATTTGCTGAAGTTTTTTGTAATGATTAGCTGTGGATGTAAAAACATGGCTATAAATTGACTTTTTTGTTTATAGGCTATCCATGGGAATGATTGTAAGATTAATCTGCTTTGTTAACTGCCTAACTTTCTCTACATGTTTTCTTTAAGAATATTAGTGCTGGTAGTGAAATCTAAATAAGGTGCCAAAATTGCATTGATCCATGCAAGTGGCAAAACTCCAAACCTCTGTGAGCCATACTTAGTCTTTATAGATGGATGTATAGAGAAACTTCAAAACATTTTTTGGTGTACTGCCCCTTTAAGGAAACAATGCGCTAGTGAATACTCCTGAGGCTTGTTTCACATAATGTAGAATGAGTTGTAACACTGCAACTGACACAACATCTGACACTAATTATGTACTTGCTTACCTGCTGTTCTTATTTTGATTACCCAGATTAACCAGCAATATTGCACCCTTGTCGTTCGACCTTGGCAGAAATCCATACACAAAATCACATTAGTTGTGGTCATTGCTTTCTATAGTATCGCTCTCCAGTCCGTGACATACAGTATGTAAACATTTGGTCAATAGACCTTTCAACCCCCAGTGTTGTTAAGCCATTAGCCTCTTTACAGTAGCTTGCAGCTTGCCGGCACTCTTCTTTATTGTCCTTTGGTTTCATCATTATTCACTTGACAAACAGGCGTTATTAGTCAAAAAGCACTCGGCAGGCCTGGATTAGCTCTAGAGGCTTTCATTATCCTTCGATTCAACCACCTTGATTACATTCAATTGGCGTGAACACCTCATTTTCTAGCATAATCTAATTCAATATCATCTCATTTAGGGGCTGATAGAATGAGACCCGAGATAATTTGCACAGTTCGGTATTGCACTGGGATTAAATGTTTGTCTTGCAAAGTAATGATGATGTGTTGAAAATATGGAGCTGCTATTAATTTGATGTCTGTGCTTGTAGAGGGAGAATGGGGCAGGTTTGTACAGGCTGCATACCAAGGTGTTCTAAACACAGACATACCTAACGTGACCTGGTAGGAGTCAATGACTCATTTCACCTCAGGCGGCTTTGCACTTTGTGACAAGGGCTCAAAGAATGTAAACAAGTTTTCAGTCTCTGCAAATCTGGCCTATTATCTAAGGACTGCTACAGAAAAGATTTGCCTTGTTGACAAGTGTTTGTTTCTTGACAGAAAAGAGCACAAAGCACAAACACTTTGTGGAGGAGGAGAATTCTGATTTGATGTCAGATTAAGCAGGGAAGAAATGTTTCTCCTTTTTTTTTAATTTTCAACCTTGGAATAACTTTTAAATTCTATTTCCATCTTGGTTTAGTTTGACTTGTTTGCTGCCTCTGCATGACATTGAAAGAATAAACAATGTAGCAGTGCAGAAAACAATTCTTTAGCACAGTTTCTTCAGCTCCCAGTCCTACCTTCCAGGCATTAAGAGAAAGTGATTGTTGTCTTGTTCACAGGAGACAAGAGAGGTGACTATCTGTCAGCACCATCTAATGTCTTTCATTCTCCTGGTGTCCAGTGGTCGTAGTCAAACTCATGTCCCCAGAGGTCAATCAGTCACCCAGACAGCTGCTCCAAACACAGCTCAGACCTCGGGCCAACAGACTGCCGTGTCTACAAGCCGGCCAAATCACTTAACTGATTGCACTGGTTTAACTGTTTTAGAAACAGGCTGAGGAGATTCTAAGACCTGATAGAAGAATTTCTTCACCACCGCTGGAATTTCGTCAATATAAAATTAATTTGTTAAAGCTTAAACTTAGGACACATACAATGTCAGTATCGACCATCCACCATCTACCTTCATTTTGAGATTGTTAACATGTTCGTTTGATGCTTTTTACCATGCTAGGTTCTAAAAACTATGGGATGAATCCCAATTAAATTTTGTACAGGTATTCATGGTCCCCAAAGGATGGACTCTACTGATGATCTCCTGGCTTTTACTGTGGCGCCACTTTGATATTTTGTTTTTAGTGAAATGTCTTGTCAAATATTGGATGATTTGCAATGGAATTTGGTACAAACTTTCTTGTCAAAGTTTTATTTAATAGTTTTTATAGGCCAAAGTGTCATTCACTTCTATGCGTATAGCATAAGAAAGTCTCCTGGTAGAATTGTCAATTAGCAAATTATCATAAGTGCAAAATATTGAAAACTGTGAGCTAAAAGCTATGCCAGTACACCCATAGAACTGCTAACGTGGATTTAGACCATTACATCCATAATAATACATTTTAATTTGAGTGTTATTTCAGCTTGAAAACACAAATCACATGACCATTCACACACACTGGGCAGCATGTGCGCCAGTGCCAGCATTATACAATGCTTAATTTAACAGCACAACAGCGGCTAGAACAGGCAACATCAACAAATCCTTTAATGCATTAATCATGTTAAATTAACCAATTTTAGTCAAGACTGATGTTTGTTTTCTTTTGGAAAAAGGCCACACGATCAGGGAAGAACATGTCATGACTGATTATGCCCAATCAGTAAGCAAACATGGCTGTCTACATCATCATCTCAAAAGTCCCAAATTCCGTCCAAAATAAGGGTCAGTATAAGTCTCAGTTTAAGGGGTTCATAAATACACATGTAGAGTGGAACTCTAAATGTAAAAAACGTATTAGTGTGGATGTAGCCTTTGTCTTTTTCTTCAAACAAAAGGTACAGAAATGATGACGATCAAAGTTATTTCTGAGGGGAATAGACGCCTGGGAGCTCACTTAAACCGCTTCCATGAGAGGTGCCTTGCTCCAGGGAACCTCATCAGCCATTACTGAGGGATATAGGATGGAGTTACTAATTCACTCTCCCACCTAGATTTTCTCAGCTTGTCTTGGGATTCAAATCTCCAAATCCTCTCCCACTCTCACTCTTTTCTCTCTCTCTCTTCCACATTTACTTTCTGGTCTGCATGGACTCCCAGAGTGAGCACTATGAAGGATTACCCTCCCCAGATGT
>CAFUXE010003133.1:452334-476556 GCA_903364295.1 Serranus cabrilla | reverse complement strand
GATTTCTTATCTTTCTAAGATGCTGCATTTCCCCTCATCTCTGAGAACACACAGGCAGCATTATCAGTCATTTGATTACCCTGAGTAAAAATGGATACAGAACAGCAGCAGTTTCAGCCTCGCGAGGCCTGACTTGCACATTGAAATCCAATTGAAGGCTGTACCTTATGTATTTGTTTAAGATTTGGAAATAATTAACTGGGGTAAAAGCTGTTATGGCGGCACAATGGGATTACGCGAGACATCGAGGGGTTTTTGAGTTCAAGACAATCTAGGTTTAAGAGCACATTTTTCCTGCCACTTAACTTTAATACACAATTAGAAAAAAAGCATCTGCAAGGGAAAATATTATAGATTCAATGGACATATGGCCCTTGGATGTTTTGTGCAATGCATGTGTGTATCTGCCCACACACACACACACAGTACTTAACTCCAGGGCATGGGCAGGCTAACAGATGTTGGTCACAGAGGACAGCTGATCCTGTGATCTGACTGCATTCACAAACATGTGTTTCTCTGGCTTCCATATGGATAAAACACATGTAGCCAGCTATCACCCTGACCAATGATAGCATTCTAAGCCACTGAAGGACAGTATAATAAATAATGAGCCCAATTTTGTGCTGATAAGCACTACAAATTTTTTGCATCTGGAACATTTTCCGAACATGTGTCCTTTCAGCCCTGTTTTCTGTGTGTGTAGCGTGTGATAAATTGATTGTGAGTGGGTGTTACATTAGAGGCAAATCCCCCGGCCTGCATTTGACCTATAAACCGCCGTACTTCTTGATGGCGGTCCATCTTTGCTGCAGACGTCTCTTTGTTGTAAGCTTTTCTGCTGAAGTGTCATGAACAACGTTTACTGTAATTGCTAAAAGGTAATGGTAACCTGCGCTGGCAGGTTACGGCGAGGCTTTAGCTCCCATGAGCCGCACCCTGATCCCTGCATAAGGATGTGATTAACCGCCATCTCCTGTCATTAACTGTGAGAGCTTTTGGCAAGCGGGGCTGCTCCAAGTGTGTAATTGTCATATTAGACCCATTGCTTGGTCAGATCGAGTATTGGAATCAAGTTCCTGGTCTGAAGTGGCTGCTGGCAAGCCTTAAGTACATGGCAGAATTGACCAAATTGTTAGCTCTTGTTGCTGCCGTGATATGTGACAGCTGAGCTGCCATCTAATGCTCAATTTGCCGGTCTGCTAATATAACCACACACACCATCCATGAAGGAAAAGAGTATTTTTCCCTGTGAATGGTCCATAGCTCAAGGGCCAAACATATTTAGAGTGACATCCAGCAGTCGTGCTACTTTATGGAGTATAACATTAAAGCCGCAGGAATGAATCATGTGCTCTTCTGTATGAGACAGTAACTGCCAAAAAAGCTGCGGCCAGGCAGAGGTTCAAAACAAATAAAGCCAAACACGCGTTTACAGACCTGTGGAGAACCTGTTTGTGTTGTATATCACACTGTAAATGTAGCACAGATTGCTGTAAAGAGCTCTATCCCCTTTGCCTGAACTGGCAGAAGCAGGGCATTGATCTTCCTTGCCTTCGCTGTGCTGTGATGCCTCTGTAGACAGATGGGAGGGGAGGGGAGGGGTTGGTGGGTATAGCCTTTCATTGGAGCATGCTCAGAAATGCATATGCTCAGTGGCCTCTTGATGGTACTTCAGAGATGAGCCCAGTTTTGCTTAGATTGCTTAAGGATGGACTCATAAGGGCAGTTAGCATCACTTTGAAAGTGAGAAACTGAGCGATGACGGCCAAAACAAGCTTTTTTACAAGGAGGTCAGGGAGAGGGGAGAGCAGGAAATTGAGTGAGCTAGAGCTGTCAAGCTTCCACCACAATACTACCAATTTACTACAACTGAACTTTATTGTTTATGTTAAAACAAACTCATTCAGAATTTGATGCCTGCAACATGTTCCAAAACAGGGTGTGTCTTTAAATCTATGTTACATCACCTTTTCTTTTAACAACAATCAGTTTGGGAACTGATTATTTGAGTTTTTAAAGTGAAATTCTTGCTTGATATACGACTTCAATTGCTCAACACTCCCTTGTCTCTGTTGTTGTATCTTATGCTTAATAATGCGCCACACGTTTTCAGTGGTCTGGACTGCGGGTAGACCCGTCTATTAACTGCACTCTTTTCCTTTAAAGCCATGCTTTGTCTTTCTGAAATAAGCAGGGACATCCCAGAAAAGGGCATTTGCTGTATTTACCTTATAGCGTTAATGGGGCCTTCACAGAGGTGAGAGTTACCCATAATGCCCCATACGATGGTCCTTTTCCTCTTTAGCCTAGAGGACACGATGTCCATGATTTCCAAAACCAGTTTGAAATGTGGACTCGTCAGACCACAAGACACTTTGTGTCAGTCCATCTCTGATGAGCTTGGGCCCAGAGAAGTTGGCAGCGTTTCTGGATGTTGTTGATAAATGGCTTGCAGCAACATAATGATTTCTGTTCCAGAGCCCAAGTATTAGTGTCCTTTATTCAATATGTCTGTTTTTAATGCCGCACTGCCTCAGGGATCGAGTGTCACAGTTGGTTTTCAGCTTTGTCCCTTATGTGCAGAGATTCTATGAATCTTTTAATAATGTTATAGAATGTAGATGGTGAAATCCCTAAATTCCTTGCAACAGTGTGCTGAGAAACGTTATTCTTAAACTTTGAAAGTAATTCAACAAACTGATGAATCTCAACCCATCATTGCTTGTGAACAGCTGGACTTTTTGATGATTCCTCTTTCATACCCAATCATGATACCAGCACCTTACCAATGACCTGTTTGCCAGTGGAATGGTACGAACAGGTGTTCTTTTAGCATTCCACAACCCTTTGCATGTACCAACTTTTTTGGATCTGTTGCAGGCGTTAGATTCAGAGTGAGTGTCTGTTAAGATAAGCGGTTTGAACATTCGATATTGTACTGTTTTCAATTGTCAAAAAGGATTAGCAAATGATCTATTTTAGTTATGTTTAAGACAGTGTCCCAGCTTTTTACATCAGGGTCGTAAACGAAAAAGAAGCATGTTGTTTACCATGACAGATTTAACACATCATGCAAATAATTACCCTGAGTGGTTTTAATGGGGCTCCAGTCAGATCTGCAGATGAATAGACAGTTTTGTTTCATGTCCCTGATGCCATTCTGAGGTTCTCCATTTAGAGGGATTTTCTGTGAAGCAGGGATAATGGAGCGTCAGTGGGGAGCCCAGGAGGAAGGATTTAGATGTGTTTGAATTGACTCAGACATTTTGTTAAGTGTCATTGTGCATGGCCCGTTTATCCCCCTCCACTCCTCCCCCCTTTTCATTCATAACCACTCTGCCGTCTCTTTCACGAGTTGCTATGGCAGGGATTTGTTCGTCTGTGTGTGTGTACGTACATGTATTTGATGGTAGTGAAGGTGCATGTGTGTGTGTGTGGTTTGGGGAGTGGACAGACCAAAACAAAGGCCCTCCTATTGTAAGCCCCAGCCAGGTCTGTATTGTGCATGCGGAGTGAATCATGACGGCATTTACACGCATACCGGACACACACACGTAGACAAACAGGTCCAGCTGGGTTATGGAAACAGAAGTGGCATTGGCCTTTGCGTCGGACCTGAGTGGGCTGGGTCAGCTGGAGGTAGACTATGCTATTGTGTTGGATGGAAAGATGAAGCAACGCAGGGACAGAGGGAGGAGGGTGGAGAGGTAAATCTCTTACAGCTGCTCTGTTTCACTGTACTTAACCCCAGCAGGCCGGTTCAAGGGGAGTGTATGGTTTACAGATCCCTAACATCTGTATCTGTGTGCGTGAGGAGAAAATGGTTACTAATGCCATCAAGGTCTCATTTACATCCCGCAGTGCGTCCATGCTGGGTGCAAAACTGGATGCTTCATCACAGCCTCGCTCTGCTGTAGTGTTTAAAATGCTCAGAGCACAATGTAACACATGATTGCATTTCCTACCTCCTTTCTATTTCTCCTTGTCTTTGTTTGTCTCTATTTATTCTACCATTTCACAAAAGAATCAAAGGAGGGAAAAATTCAAGGCCAATTATTATTATCTTTATTATATATATATTAAGTGGTACAAACATTGGTTTGAGGTCATATTGAACAATAAAAATCACAAAAAATTTAAATAGCAGTAGAAACGTGATCAATTGCATTCATTACTATAAGGAACACAGTAAAACCAAGTAAATCCAGGATTCACATGCAAAACAAAAAAATAAATAAATTTGAATGAGATTAAAGTATTCAAATACACATTTAAAGGCATAGTATGCAGGAATTGCCGTTTCACGCAAACAAAACAGTCAAACTTCTCCTCCTCCCCCCGGCTCAATGGAAATGAAAGCAATCCCCAGATTCACTCTCGTTTTGGAAGAAGCTTTGTCTACTTGGCAGTTTACCTTGTTATATTTGCGTTTTTTTTTAGCTCAGTGTAGAGGCAGAGGGTGTCCCGCACCGCCACACACTTCTAATGTCAGAAGTGATGATTGGGAGGGATTATTTTGGTATGAGTTATACAGAAAAAAATGGAGAAGAAACAATTAGGGAAAGAAGCATCAATAAAACACCTCTGAGAATACAAAGGTCTTGAGATGCTCGACAGTTTGTTAAACTGTGCTGCAGATGGAGACTGTTACATAATCTAGAGGCCAGGACAGCAGAAACTCCCCACTCACCATGAGCTCTCAAATCACTGACATATGTTGTAATGACATAAAAGTAATTAAAGTTTTTTTTTTTTAAATAGCCACATTGGAAAGTTCCCTACGTTTCACAAACAAAGAGCTGAACATCAGTATAGCAGTGATAGATGTTGTTTTATCTGCTCTTAGTTTCTGATGACGTATAGTATCAAGCTGCCAGGGGATTATTAAATTAAAACTGGCCTTTTGGTTACATCTGGCAGAGTTCCACTTATTTACAATAAATGTGAATTCATGTGTTTTGTCACTGTTAAATAAGCAAAAAAAAAACCTGTTCCTTGTTCCAATACACACGTCCGGAAATATCATCCAAATCTGTGCAGTACTTTTTGAGTTATTTTGTACACAAACACACAAACAAACAAACAAACTCATAAAAGCTCCTTGGCAGAGGTAATAAATAAGGGACATAATTAAACTGACATTATCATTTGTCCAACAAGGAACATGTTGAGGGAGAAAAAGATGGGTTTTAGGATTGACTCCTGAGGAACTCCACAGCTGAGCACAGTCATATGCTGGGCCGTTGCCACCCCTTACCCCCCTTCATGATACACCTCTCTGCCATACACACTATGCATTACAATGGAAGAAGTGCAGACATTCCTCTGCTCGGTTGCTGGTGAAAGTATTCAGATAGTGATGCATTGCAAGATTATGTCATGCCAGTTTTTACAGCGCTGCTATAGAAATCGGTTGAGACTTATGCAGGTACTATCGTCACTGGAAACACAGCTATAATCTTGTCAGTAATGGATTGAAAGACATGGCAATTAGATAAACATAATACTTAAACCATTCACGAGCCACACCTGATACCCTAGCCTACTTCTCCATGCTATGTAATAAAGTATTATGATCTATGGTATCAAAAGACACTTAAATCCTTAAAATGTTGCAGCTTAAAACCTAATTTCACTGCAACAAGACACCATCTGTGTCTCTAGAGAACTTTAAAAAAGGTAAATGGAAAAAGAACGATATAGAGAAGGTGTTTTGAACCCTAAGAAAAAATACCCTTCATATTTAAAACCTCGGGAAAAAGTGGAATGCCATGTTGGTTTCATTCCAAATAAACACAAAATCCACATGTAGTAGCCACAAACTCATGGTGGTGATATCTAATATCCGCACTACATCCATGTTAAACATCAACAATGGCCGCACTATTGTTATTGTAGGCCGTGGAGGCTATCGAGGATACGGCGAACATCCTTTGAGTGTTTATAGTTGTTGAAGTGACGAGATATAAATGAGTGGACCTGGGTGACTCACTCGGGGAAGATGAGCCTTTATGAATAGCAGCTCAGGCTGTGTTCCTCCCGTATGGCTCAATGGAGTTCATCGGCCACCGTGAGCTCCAGGAAACAGATGCGCCATGATAAGCGGAGAGGATGTCATATTGTGTGTGTGTTTTCCTATTGTAAATACGATGTGTGCTCTTGCACTTCCAGCTGCTTCCCTGTTCCATTCGACCTCTGGGACAATTGGCTTGGGGCAACGTGAGCAGCAGGCCGCTCTCAGGGAGACCAGAGGCCACTGCGACCGCCGTCTTTGCCCCCTTCACGGCAGAATAACAGAGAAGTAAATCACACTTGTTTATTCCATCGTCTCAGGCAATCTCCCAGGAGCCTTGCTCGCTGTTAACCTGAGCTGTGCCATGCTGTACCAAGGAAAACGCCGTCCAACAGCCTCTGAAGAAGTGAGCAGGAGGGATGTGAGTGAGCCTGCTGCAATCTGGCACTCTGGTGCGAGCAGAAATGGAGAAGTGAAGTAAATCACAGCTGTTTATCTGCATCTGTCAGACACTGTTTGTATGGGTCGTTGGAAAGAGATATGCCTTCATGTGTGTGTGTTTGTGCGAGTGTGTGTGTGTGTGTGGATACCAGCGTACACACTGGCTTCCCTGTGATTGTTTGCAAGTGCAGACTTTGGAGGGTGTGAGTCATTGCAGTGCTATTACACATTGTGGGGACTATTGAAGGAAACAGAGCAGCAAACAGACAGTACAGTACAGCACATGTCGGCCCACACCCACATCAGCACATGTCTGAACACTCATATTAACCTCTTAGCAGTCCGCCCTCTTTAAAAATGATTAAAGAGTACAGCATTCCATAACTTACATTAAAAAAAGCATATAAAGGCCGTTATTTTTTGTGTTTTGTAAAATCCCTCCAAAATACCACATTACTACACCATGACATGCAAATCAATGCTGTGATTTGGTTTTAATTTTTTTCTGCAAGAATTGCATTTTTCAGTGACTGGATAGTGATCATTTATATTCTGTAAATTGCAGTGTCTGAGCTTTCCAGTCATACCCATTTTTGCAATTTTAAGACTGTATAGGGACCCCAGTATGCAGAAATATTCAAATACAGTAGGCAAAGAAATAACACATTTATACTGCATGAGAAAAACTGTGTTGAATTAGCATGGAGTAGGCATTTATGTAAATGGTAGACTTGGAAGAGAGCCCATTTATTCAGATATCTTGAGGTCAGAGGTCAAGGGACCCCTTTTTAATAGCCATGTTAGTTTTCCCCTGGCTTTGCAGCATTATTTCACCCACTTCTCAACAATATAACATGAAATGGTTGGTACAACATAGATAATTAGGCCTTCTAGTTCCATTTTCTCTGGCTTTAAAACTGAGCCATCGGGCCGTGGGAGCTCAGGGGTTAAGACATACTGTCGACACACCATAACGTTTAGTAATAACAAAGTCTCATTTACTGTAGAGGAGCCTAATGACTCCCGTGAGGATCACATTTGGCAGTTTTTTCTTTTACTCACAGAAATTACACTCCTAAGACACAGAGTGCAAGAAGTGCAGTACATCATTTTTATTCCATGCTGGATACGTGATCTCAACCTTTATCAGGCTTATAAAAAGGTGACCTTTATATGAAATAAGCACGGACCCTCCCTTACATGAAGTTAATTCCTGGCAACATGACACAGGTGTTACTGTGGAATATCAATGCTGCTACATTATTCTCTCTCTTTTTTTTTTACAGGCAGCAACTTTCCCTCTGAGCAAGGAAACTTTCCCCTTGGTGATATGGACCTGGTGAAAGATATTCCTGTGTAAAATTCATGAATTCATAACTTTTGAGGGTATATTTCACTACTGATCTATTGGGCCGTGATAAGAATTCAAAGGTGAATGGAGCTGGAGGACATCTTCAAAGCGGTCGAGGACATCACAGGAAAGCCAATGAGGCGCGCTGCCCTCTTCCAACATCCTCAGAATACATTCCATGTGCCTCTGCGCAATGTGATACGTTGTCAAGAGAAAATCGGATGCCATCACAGTCCGCTGCCATTAACTTGATTTAGTTGGGGGTTTCAGTCAAACTCTGACAAAAAAAAGTGTCTACGTTTGCAAGTCTCACAAGGATTTGTTAAACTATGCAAAGACACATGAAGAAGAAGGGCGTCGATAGCCGCACTCACACTGAAGGACACTATTAATCAAACAAAGGGTGCATGTACGTGAGTTTCCACTGATAAACACTGAAGCAAAGGCGCATATATGTTCTGTTGAGCATGGGCTCAGCAGCTTCCCCTCTGCCCAGCTTGATTATCAAAGCTAACAGCCTTTAGCATGTGTCAGCGGAGGCGGATAACCCCTGGTAGATACAAGAGGACAAGGAGACAATCAAAGGCAGTTGGCTCTACTGGAGTTGACAGTGGTCAGCTTCTGGAGGTGATAAAGGCCTTTGAACCTGAAAGCTGCTCGGACCCCCCTTTGTGTCCCCCTCTAACCCCCCTCGAGCCTGGCCGTAGAGGGGCCTTCTTTGATTTAGGCCCCTAGAGAGCAAAGACAGCTCTCTTCATCTCTGCTGGAGAGAGAGCAGCACAGAGAGACAGAGAGCAAGAGAAAGAGTGAAAGAGCCCAGATCTATGAGATATTGGTCCATCAGTGGTGGTCACTCTACTGCAGGCCGGGTCACCATGTTTGACCTCAAACACTTGACTTGGAATGCAGGAAAAAACAGATAAGTGCATCTGTGAAAGCCTGCAGTGTCTAATGATACAGCTGTACCGGGGGTGAATCTTTCTCTTGAAGGTGCAATGTGTGAGATGTGGCCAGAATTTGTTGTTTAAAAATCAACAGTTTTGACATTATGTCCAGTATTGTGTTGTAGAGATATCTAACAGGAGCATGCTGAGCAGTTAGCCTTTGCCTGTAATGTAATTTCACACTTAGTGTCCCCTCAGAGTCAACTAGCCACAGTTACACCGTTAGCAGTGGCTACAACAGCTACCAGCTTTACATAATTTTGCAGCAGCCAAACGGTGTAACTTCAACAGCCTGAAAAGACTTTTTCTCATCAACTAACAAACATCTGTAAATCAGCTAAAACGTGTCACAACCCTCCTGAAATGAATTGTCCTGTTTTTCAAATAGCCCAATAATCAGAAATCATGATCTTTCTCTCACCCTAATCAAATGTTCTTGTGCCTAAACCTAACATTATCTTCTTTAATCACAGCATGTCACAGCATAAAACATCATTACTTTTGAAAGTAGCCATTGCATTCTAGTGTTAATTTTAGACTATTGGGCTGACCCAGATATCTGTGCATCAGAATAATGGGAGGTCGGAACAATGAACAGAACCTGATATTGCAGTTGACAAGCGCCCAGAATATCTTGCTCCATCCTGGTGGAGATTATTCACTCAGCATTGGCAAAGCAGAAGCAGAGGGCCAGGCGAAGAGTGGCCATGCATATACCTGCAGGGCCACTCTGGTGAACCGCTGTTTGCCAGAGTCTTTCTGGCAAACAGCGCCAACAAGCTGGCCAACATTAGACTGTGGATTATGGACCACTGCACGAACAGTTGCATTATGGTTATAAAGAGGGTCGGGCTGCATGAAAACATCCTGACATATGGAGCAAGCAGGTCACACTGACCATACAGACCCTACATGTGACTCTGCATTGCATCTGATTATGCCTAATCTCTGCCAGGCTGTTGATCTCTGGGAAATCTCTGAACATGTCTCAACCTGGACGGAGCTAGAGTCTTCAGGGACCTGTCCATCCCAACAGTCTCTTGTTCAGCAGAATCTGTCAGTCTTCATTTCAGTTTGGAATGTTTGCTTTACATTTTTTAGAACATTGCAAGGTTTCTTGCATGTTTAATTCTTCCATGAATAGTGTTATTGCTGAAATTACTGCCTGCAGTTGTTTTTTTCTGGATCATATGGCCAGATTTTACACATTGCCCATTTAAAGCATTGAGCATAAGCAAGTTTCTCTATTAGCTGGCAAAACTAGAGGGTTTTTTCCAGATTGCTTTGTTAGCTGGATCCTCATCATAATAACTCCTGTTCTCAAACTGACCAAACTCATGGTTCATAGTGTCATTCAGGGCCAGTCATTTACCCCTCATTGAATTTTATGGCTTAGACCTTCAGATACACTCAACACAACAACAGGAAAAAAATGTTTCATGATTGGAAAAGTCTCTTCAGCGAGAAGAGACTCCCCGAGAGACGTGCAGAGTAAGGTTATGGAACAAAAGCTTTCCCTGCTCGAGTGTTTTGCGGTTCATGTCATGTCTGCCTGGCAAGCACACTGTCTACCTTGGCAGTCATGGAAGATGAATCCTGTTCCTTACTGTGGATATAAGTTGGAAACACATTGAATGTGGATAATATAAAGAGAAAGATGTTTCCCTGAGAGTGGGACATTCAGATTATGCCTGTTGCTTCAGCTTCAAACGACTTAACATATTTCAAAAAGGGTCATTCCAGCCTCCGTTTGAAGTCTACACACAAATAAAATGCAACAGGGAGCCAGGATTTTACGGTGAGGTGGGAAAGGTGAAGGGTCACTGGGGCAGCCAGGTGAGCCCTGCCTGCAGGGCAGCTATCAGTCATCATGCAGAGGGATGTGCTCAATCCACCATGCACACAAATCCAGTCTGTCCACCCGTTGCAAGCGTGCATGCATGCGTGGAAACACAAATACATCCTCTACATATAACAGAGCATCTATAATTGCATCTCTACTTGAGAGCAGAGGAAAAATAACTTGAGGCCTGAGCTGGCTGATATTGCTGCGAAGTCGAAGGATATTTAAGCAAATTGAGTTACGTCTGGTTGAGCACGTTTGTCTTTAAATCCAGCTCTGTTTTCAGAAGCAGCGGGCTCACTGTTCATTTTAAACTCCTTTGAGAGGCATAACCCCCGGAGCTTTATGTATTAAAGAATGTGCTGAATGCTACTCTCTCTCTCTCTTGCTGCTCGGGGATGCTAAAATGTCCTACCTGCAAAACTAAATAAAAAGCGAGCAAGAAGCTGTAAAATTGATTAATCCAGTCAATGACACTCAATATGTTGCTCCTTGTACTTGTGACCACTTGGGGCTAATGACTTGTCCTTTATTGGCGATAACCTGCGGTCCTTTTCCTCAAACATTACAGCCATGTAGAATGATATCTTTACATTTGGTATCTGTCTCCTCATAGTTGACAATCACAGAGGGAGGGATGTGGGCAGATGTGTGTTGTGCTTGATGAGGCACAGCAGAGAGAACATTAATTATTCAATACTCAAATCACAAAAATAAAGATGGCAAAACCAAATTGTTTTGAAAATTTCCCGAGGAAAAAAAAATGTTGGCAAGCCTCCCAAAATGCTGTTTGAAAATGCTCTTTGAAGGTAATGAGGCATGCTCGTGGCACACAGAAGCAGAGAGTAGTGCCATGGCAAAGCAGCATGTTCTCAATTGGGTTTCTTTTTTGCTTACATATCACTTTAGTAAGGCACGTGTAGTACATTTCTAATGAAGCGCAGGATCGCGCCCTACCCCCACTAAGGGCATACATGTCTTTTAAAGAAAAAGATGTGGGGGAAAAGGAGTAGAAATAGAGGGAACTTTGTGCCTTGGGTCCTGAACATCAACTGAACGACGCCTGCTTCATAAAATTTTACGTGATGGTAATAACAACACCCTAACTGATGGAATTCACATTTTTCTAACAGAGCAAAATGTGATATCAGTCTTAGCTCTATTAAAAAGTTCAAGACTCTATCCACTGCAATGAGCAAGGGTGTTATATTAAACTCACTGTTATACTGGCAATTTTTATGGGTAATGAGATATGAGAGAATCTCCTCTCTCCTAGTTAATAATACATGTGAGGTAAGGGGGGAAAATAATATTTTTATTGTAACTCCAAAACCCTTCAGAATGTGATGAAGAAGAATGTGAAAACGCAGTGGTTATTAGGCAGCTTTTTGGTGGTAAAATGATATAGGGATCATGAACAATTTATGTGAAGAACCACTAAAAAAGAGTTTCAAACTTCAGCGATCATTTATTTATTGAATGTAAATGGAGAGGCCTGGTCAATATAAATTACCATCCGAGTTGGCTTGGAGCAAAATAGTAAATCATGAAACTGAAGGATGAAGTGGCACACAAGGTTTCAGAAGTCTATGAATTATGTTTGTACACCACTAAAATTCTCTCATAAAAAGGTTCAATGAGGAACCTCTGGGTTCTGTTTTCAAAATCAAAGAAACTTCTGCTGCAGAAAAAGACCCAGAACAGGGCCACAGCAAGGTGGCTGTCTGTGATGAATCAATGTCACCAAACCCAAGTTGCTTGCATGCTTTTTAAAATACATTTTTCTTGAACTTAAACAATTAATTTTTCTTTAGCCTGACCGTTATAGCAAAAAATACATCCTGAATGAGATAATGCTCTATCATATCAGACAAAAATAAAATAATAATGATTAATGTCTGTTAGGGTTTGAAAAAGATTTCTTCGTCCGACCACTGGACCGATGGGACATCAAGAGAAGGACACATTTCCTATACTGTTTTAATGAGCTAAGTTTACAATCACAAATATTTCACAGTGACTGTTTAGAGGAGCCAATCAATCTATACTGAAAACTGTTTCTTTACAGCAGGACAATCAGCACAGAAGCTGAAACAAGTAAATGTTTATCCATCAGGAGAAAGTCAGTCAGTTAAAAAAACGTTTTTTTTATAAAACATCAAGATGTTTCAAATAATAAAATCTAAACTAGTTCTGTTAATGTTTTGATGCTTATAATGAATGGGTGCCATATGTATTATGATACAGAACCTAAAAATGTGCAATAAAGAGCCACTTGTTTTTAAGAGTGTAGGCAAGGAGAAAATCTCTCTTTACGCACAAACCGCACAGAAACAATGCCCTTCAAATCTGTTCTCTCCAAAACAGATGAAGAGGAGGAAACCAAATCCAGCTAATCTGTAATGCATTAGCAAGCACACTAACAGTATGTTACAGCCCATTAGTGGTTAACAATGATAGCTGATTTTCAGATGGCACAGATAGCCATTACAGTAATTCGCTCCAGCCTGCGTCAACTCCCCAATGACAACCACTGCTTCCGGCCCTGACATTAGATCAATAATGCAAAACCTCCTTAAAGTTCTGCCTTGTGGTTTCATTTAAAAGAGCTTCCTCTCAAACTAATGATGCAGGTTAATTGGCTTGTCATCGTTTGGAAGTTTACTGGGAAAGGAACAGAGGCCGTTTTAAAAAGGAATGCTCCAGGGATGTGCCATGTCCCCGCTGTGTATTGCCTCTGTAGTCTTATTGACGGGTTTTCCATGTCTTGGCTGACCACCAAATTGCTGGACTTGTGTGTATGTTGCTTTTCACAGGGTCAATACCGTTAAGAGGAAACAGTTTACCAAGAAAACAGCAAGAAAAGCAGCTCAGATCAAGGACTTACAAAAACAAGGGTCATCAGTCCAGTTTTTCACATTGGATGCATTCATGTATGAAAGAATACAAAAACACTCCATAGTTGGAAGCTGCTGATACCTCAGATACACACACACACACACACACACACACACACACACACGCTGGTCAGACATATGGTCCATTATGTACACTCTGTCCATACTGTTGTCCCGTCTGGTTTCCCCCCTACGGATCACCCCAGGGGTCGTGCCACCTCCATCGATTGCCACTTATTAATCAGACTCTGGGTGGACAGTACAGCTCTGCCATTTGTTAGAGGCTCTCCAACAGGATGCCATTAGAGCGTCACTGTCGCACATTATCCTGAATAAGTAATGAGGAGGCCGGTAAAGCTGCAACTTCCTCCCACATTAGGATAAACGACTTTCAGGCAGCGAGGAACGAGGCACATTTCGTTAATATGCATGCAGGGAGAACAAGTGAGGGAGAGTGAGATAGGCAGAGATAGACAGAGAAAGAAAGAGAGGCAGAGAGATGAGCATTAAGGACCGGGGACAAACTAAAGTCTCCATAGAGAGAAGGACATTCAAGATCAATTGCTGAGAGAAGATGCAGACTAAGTGCTTTTGTTACGGGGAGAGAGGCAGAATTAGGACTGATTGCTCCAATACAGCGAGACCTTGAATTTGGGTGAAACACAGCAATTTCACTGAAACTGCTGCTGAGGACTAGGTTTTCTGTTTTTCCCCCCGAACAGCAAAACATTTCAAAAGTATATACTACATTTGGTGAGCGAGTCAGCTGGCCTGGAATTATCATACTAATGATGGGTCAAATCATCATGAATGACTAGTACTTAACCTATCTTTTTGCTCCTAACCCCAGAGTTAGCATGGTTATACCTCCGGCCACCAACGACCCTGGGCTGGATTACTCCACTGCACGTTGTACAATGTTGTACAATCACTTGTCTAGGCCCTCAGAAAGTGGAATTATTCCCAAGGGGCCTTGTGAAGGGTCTCTGAGATAAAATAATCTTAAGGCCTCCTTTTATCTACCAGTAGTTTATATTGTATTTACATGGTGTATTCTACTTACTATATGTGAGCTTAATCAAGTTAACAAAAAGTAATTACTAACTTTTACATGTACATTTGACAGAGAGTTTTGAGAAATAATGTGAGCTCATTTGGCACCAGGGCTAAGGTTAATAGCGCCCTGATCAATTCAATTTACATTATAAATAACAACATGCTGGTCTTATTGACCCAATCTATAAAGCTGTTGTTGTTTTTTGCCTCAATTTTTCATTTCCTTTAAAATCAGTGGCACCAATAGACTATATAGTTTCTAAAGTGCTATTTAATGTCTCGTCTTTTGTTTTGTTACATATTTCACCGCATCATTTACTTCTGTGATGGACTGCTGATTAGTTAGGCGCAGTCTGTGCAAAGTGCTTGGAGACAGAATCTTGATGAAGGTCTATATAAATAAACCAGACTCAATTTGACTTGTTGTAACCACTAGAGAAACATGATGTTCCAGCAACAACTATTTTTCATACATACTAATATCAATTTGCCCTTGGAATAATATTTCCAGTCAAAAAATGCATTCTAAAACTGAAAGAAAGTTGTCAGTATATCTGTGTCCTCAGAAAATATACAGAGATGTATTTTGCAATTATAATGATTCTCATTGACGCCTACTATTTTCTAACTGATTCCTCCAGACATTAGAGGCTTGATCGATTAAAAACAATACTGAGGAAAGCGTCCGTGTAAAAATGCTTTACATCAGTTTAATCAGACTTAACTCAATTTAATGCTGATGCTTTGACGTGATCAACATAAGCAAACAAGACTATCAGCCAGAATATCAGCTATTTTGATATAGTTATTCTTATCGCCTGCCATAGTGACACCAAGTCCAATTCCAATAAAATCAGACAAAACCATGCCTCCCGAACCTCCTTCAGGTTTGACCCTGGTGGGGCCCAGATTCGGCTCCACTGCTGTCTTCAACTTGCAGTTAGAGAAAATTTTGTGTCCTGCAGCAGCCACTTCTCCCCCAGCTAATAGCGAAGCTTCTCCTGGCTGCTTCTTTGGAGCCAACACTTGCACCATGCTGTTGGAGGGCCACACTGTTTTGTTTGGAGGGAAAGGAGGCACGAGAGAGCCACAACCAGACCTGAGCAGGGCAGACTGTCAGACCCTGGAGGAGTAAAATGAGAAGTTCTCTGAATGGAGTATGTGGCTCATGAAAACACTACCACTTTGTACACTGGGGCTGCCAAACTCTCTGTCAAAACCATTTGATTTTTCCAATTTACCCAAATCTTGGACCAATGTGCAAAGGAAGTAACAAATCAAAACTTAATAAAATCATTGATACACCACTGAGACAGTGCAGGGACAGCTGGACTGGATGTTATCTTTTTTTCCTCGTTCTTGTCTCTTCAGTAGCAAGAATTGTTTAATGCCATTTAAAACTCACAGTATGAGTAGCTGCTTTACATGCACTTGTGATCAAATTAAAAAAAACAAATATATAAAAATAATTCAGGTGTGCAAATGCCATAATTTGCAGCTGTTTCTCCACTCTGCTGGAATGCAAACTGGCTGTGGCTTGAGTGTTCATGCTTGTTAGGAGATATTTAGGGATGATAGTGTCTGCTGCTTGGAAGACAAGCTGGTCCCCTGCAGGGCCGGGCTCAGTCTCCGCTCATCAATAGACAGGGTCAAACCATAGCGCCATTGAAGATAGCAGAAGGGGAGATTTGCAATGTGAAAATATCACTGTGGCATTTACAGGGATGGTTTGTCTGCGGGGTGAGGGAAGGTGTAGTTAACTAACTCATTGTGGAAGCAATCGAGCAGACAGGACTTTTAGGAGAATTTTTTTTAAAGCCCCTTGGCTTCCGCAGACATTAAAGGGAAGCTTCTTGTGAAATCTTCCCTGATGTTTCCCATCCTGCTTCTTTTTCATTAAGGAGGCCGTAATGCGGAGAGGATGCCCTTTGAACGAAAAAGAGGAGACTTGTCATGTTCTGCTGGAGGAGTTGTTTACAAGAACATAGCTTGCTTTTAAGGAAATTGGGGGCATGTGTCTGGGTCTCAACAACATTCAGCGCTATGACCAGATCATTAGTGCGAATGGGATTTGACTCTCAGTTGAACTCTAGTTAATTTAGCAGAACCTAAGGAAGAACTTTTCAGAAATAAGAAAGTGAAAGTGTAATGAATATCTGCTGAGTCAAAATGTGTCAGTAGGTTAAAGAATGATTAGTTGTAAACTGGGTTTTTTTTTAGACGGTTCAAAAAAAGCAAAAATACTCTTGTTCTAGTTGGACTGTAGTGAGTCTGACTATGGGATAAGCCTACTGGCTATTTCAGACAAAATTGCTTTCCCCTTCTGCTGCTTGTGAGTGAAAGCAACACAGCAATTGTGAAGGATTGGTTGTAAGAAAAACATACTTACTGCAGAATTGTAATTGGTGAAGCCAGGCCTTTCTCCAGCACTGACACAGCCCTGTGGAGATAGTACTGGCTATGCAAGACTACTCAACAAAAACTAATTAGTGGCCTGTGTCTTGGCTAAAAGTTGAACTTGAATACAGCAAAAGGACTACAGCCAACGGTGTATTTCTGTGACTTCGTAAGAGGACAAAGCTCTCCACACCAGCAGGTGGCAGTAGTCTGTATTTTTCATTCAAAACAAAGCAGCAGTTTGCCTTCTATTTTCACACCACTCTCAGTCACCATCTAGCTGGTTTTATAATATCGCTACTTCTAATCGTGAATATGCCTGATAAAAAGTTGTAAATGGCACTGGTGTTGTCAGCTCACAGTTCTTTTGGGGGTGCGCCATCATGAATTGACTAGCTGTTTGCTTACCTCACTTCTATTTCCCTTCTTGTCGATTGATTCACGAAGGCTGAACAGCCAACCAGTGATTTTTCTCACCACATTGCTGATCAACATGCACAATCGGCTGAAACGCCAGCAACAAGAGCCAATCTGCGCCAACGATGTGGAACAAATCCCAAAACCAAGGCTCGTCATTGAACGTCTGTGGCTCGTCTTGGGTCATTGGCCACCAAACCAACATCAAAGAACTGGCACATCAAAGAAATGCATATGGCTCTGGCGTTATCAGCCCTTGGTCTTGTGTGTGTGCCATCTTGACTTTTTTTGCTTTTCCTTACTTCTGTTTTGATTCGCTTAAGCTGAACAGCCAATCAGGGACATTTGACTCAATGACAGCCGATTCAATATGCTCGATAGGTCAAATAGCCACCAACAAGGGCAGATTAATGCCAACCGTGTGAAACACACTGTAAAAACTGGGGCAACAGACGTTCACCTATGACCCATCGTAGGCTATTGGCCACCGAACCAACATCAAAGAACTAGCGACGATGAAGATCATCTGTTGCATCCCCTCATGTTGCCTGTGTTTGGGCCAACAGTCGTGTGTCAGGGCCTTATGAAACAGGCAGCATAAGTGCTCACTTCATTGGTTTTTATCCACTTCAGAGGCAAAACTCTCCGGGGTGACAGATAAAAAGAAACATGGCTGACACACAGAGCAAAGGGACATTGAAGCTCTTTATTCAAGCCCATTCTTTTAATCAGCCAAGAGATTGGAAGGCACATCTCACTCTGTTCATCCCACTAACACAACAAGTGAAAGATGCTTATTAGAGTTACTCAGCTAGACATAATGCACAAACAAGGACATTGGAGATGTTTATAATGGTGCTTCAGTGCCAGGGTCAGCGTCCGCCTCAAATCAATCAAGAGAGTTTGAATCAAGGGAGTGCTTTACAAAGGGCGCACACCATCATTTATCTTATCATTTGACGGTTTGTAAGGTTGCTTTGTAAACAAATTGGAATGCAAATTGCATTTGTTTGCTTTTTTTATGCTTAAAGCTTTTCAGACTGATTTAAAGCACTTGCGTATCCTGCAATCACTCACACACACACGTATGCATGCCTACGCACACGCACACATGGAGGATAATGTTTTCTGGCATGAGAGAGCTGGACAAACCTCAGATGAATGTTCTCCCTCCCCCGCCAGGTCTGATTTTCTCCTGGTTGTCGCGCGGCATGTGTGCACAAATCAATCAGGCCCCTTGTTCTAATCAGTCCCACTTATATCACCCTGCAAATAAATGACACCATTCAGGAGAGGAGATCAATAGGAGATAAGGTGAAAGTCTCCCCACTTCCTGTCCACAGGGCACAAGGTTGGGACAGAGGCTGGGGGTGGGTGAGGAACTCAGACGGGGGGCATACTAAACTAAACAGGTTTACTCTTTTGTCTTCAACCTAAAGTGATTTCACTCTCAAATGTCACTCAATAACCACAGCTGAGGAGGGACTCAAATTGGGAAAAGATGAAGAAATTGATTTTAAGTGTGTGAGTGAGTGCATATATGAGTGTATGTCTGTGTATGAGGGAGGCACATGAAGACACACTTGCTTGGAGGCTTGCATGTGCTGTTTTTTAATGGGGGAGGGACAGAAATAATTGTTGCTGCAATATATACTGAAATGTAATATTCTCTTGCAATAGCTGGGTGTGAGTGTATCCTTTCCTTACTTCCAGCTATTGTTCTGCTTTGTGGCAATTCAGCCAGAACTACAACCAATCACAAGGCACAGTGGCTCAAACATAAACCTGTGATGGACAGCCGGCACCAGTGATTTAATGGAAAAGGCTGTTGATGTTCAATATTTTTCATATTTACAACAAATCCCAATTATAAAGACAAAACCAACAGTGTGTGAGAGTCTGACTCTAAGTACTTTCTGCTCTGTCTGGCACTGCAGTCTTTCTAATGACCAGCAGGGGCGACTCTGCTGGTTGAAATAGGTCTGTTTGTATAGAAGTCTATCAAAAAATGACCCTACTTCTCACTTGTTCGATTACCTCTGCAAACATATTCCTAATGAGTTTATGGTCTGCAGGTTTTAAGTCTACAGATACAGACTGATGTTCATTTAGTAAATTCTGTAATGTCGTGTGCATTTAGAGTAAAATAGAAAATAAAACAGGGTATGCTTTAGGGTGGGGCTACATTGTGATGGACAAGCTTCTACCATGTAGGTGTTTGGGTGTCATCCATGTTTTTATATTGTAACTTTGACCCTTTGACAGTGTGTTTTCAGTTCATTTTAATATTTTGGTTGTACATGAAGACAATCTAAATGGTTCTACAATTGATTTTTGCACCTGTTAAACATTTCTTCAATGTGGTCTGGTTTAATGATTTGCATGCCAAATCAAAGAATGAATGAATAAAAAAGGTATTCATAGTTTTAATCACTCACACATTTTTCAAAGGTTTGTGTCCTATTTCTTTTATTTTAAAAGAGACAAACATACTTCAAAAGGCACATAATTGATACCTTATGTACTGTGCATGTCAACAGTTTGTGGTTATACGGTTTGTTTCAGCTCAGCTTTTGCTTATGTTTGTGCACATGGCAAAAAATAAAATTAATAAGCTATAATGTAAACATATGCATTTAAGAGTAACACAAACACAGCTTGAATTAAGCTTTGATCCCAGTTGATTTTGAAATTCCAGTACCACACTTGAATATGCAAGATGTCCATTCATCTTTGCAAGATGTTTTAAATTAGAATAAAATGATTTTATATGTAAATATGAGCCAAGGTGACTTGTTACAATAGTCATTCTGTGCATCCCTGTTGATGTCCCCGTCTGGTTTAGTTTTTTAGATGACCATGCTCCCTGCTGGGAGCCCCAACCACCTGCTGGGTGCACCTCGTCCAAAACAACCCACGAGCCGTCCGCCCGCTCTCTCCCTGCCTCCTGTGAGCACTGAATGAAACATGCTGTGAGTCAGACAAAGTCCGGACCTGGTCCAAGAGCCTGGGCCTGGGTTTGGTTAAAAGTGCTGGTGGTAAGCCATAAAAGGGCAGGGATAAAACTGAGCAAAGAGGAGGTCTCTCCCCTCCTATTCATGATTCATGAATGACTAATCTTTAATGTAAGCCTCCTCAAACACAATTTATTTTATTATTCACCCGCTCAGTATGCAGCAGCTGGACTTTTGGGCACCACACCCTCGATAAACTCTGTAGGGGAGGAAGAGGGCTGTGCAGCACTCGTGTGGTTTGTTATGGTTTGAAATGTTTGCTCTGAACTAATTTCTCACCCACCACTTTCTCTCTGAGTGGACAACAAAGAGACATGCCAAAGAGCACTCTGGATTTCCAAGATTCTCCTTATGTTTCACATTAAATGAGACACTTCCACTGCAGAATTATTTGGAAATACCATTTTAGATTTCAACAGAAGAACTCTCCCTTCAAGGGACTGCTGTCCAATTCAAGTCAGAAATTAATCATAATATTATTATAATCACTACAATACAATTTAATAAAGATTAGCTTTAAACAGTGCAACAACTACACATTTCTTAGCCTTTGAGCATTGTTTGCCTCCTAACTGACCAAACAGTTTTTAAAATGTTGAGCCTCTATCTGTGAAGGGACATGTTAACCGTTTGGTAAAGTACCCACTCAACAATCTGCAGAGATTTGTCTCCACTGAAGTGGAATACTTAATGACATCTCACAAAATCCAATAAATAAAACATGTCTGATACAAATATGACACTTTAATGATGAATAAATCTTTTAATAAAAAAAACACTACTAATGGTTAAAAAACAAAAGTCATGTAATATGCAGCACAGTGTTGGTAAAACTACAGAAGCTGCTCAGATGTGTTCTAATGCTTTACAATGGAAGGTCTTGGCCCGAGGTCCTCCGACTTTGTAGTTACCTTTAAAAGACATTCTAGCTTTGAAGTTGCTTATTAGTTTATCTACACTTCTCTTCCACTCCAGTTATGAGTTATCAAGTATATTTTGTTTTCTGGATTTCATTTATTCATGTTTATTCTTCAGGTTGATGGGTTTTTTTTTTTTTAGTTTAGTTTGTTTTTGGTTTTCTGTTTATTGTGTTTTTCCTGCGCTATCTTTCTGTCATTTGCCATCTACAAACCTGCTCCGTGTCAATTAGTCCCTCCGTGCTCTCTGACTTTTACCCAGCCAATCAGCTCGCTGCCTGCTCTGCTGCCTAATCATCTCATCCCCTCACCTGAGCGTCTCCACCCTTTGCCCCTTGTTAGATTTTCAGTCCTGGTTTTCAGCTCAGTCTTGTTTGCCCCTGCCCCCCTTTGCCTTACATGTGCAAACTGGCTAAAACGTATTTCCTAAAGCTCCTGCTTGTGTTCACATGCTTCACTTTTCTTGATATCAGCTTGTTCTGAATGGTGCATCGTTAGTTCAAACCGAGCCTGTTTTCAAATACCATCAAACTGAGTTTACCCTGTGCATGTCAATCTGTACACGGCCTCTGGGCAGAGATTGTACCACTCCCAGTGATCAGTTGGCTTTGTTGACTCATTTTCATCTTTATCAACCTGGGTCTGTCTTATTGAAAAACAAAAACTATGTTGAAAAAGGCATGCTGATATAACCATTAAAAAAATGTACAAGGGAATCAAATGTGTTGATTTATAACAACTTCTAATTATCAAAAAATGTATCAAATTATCAAAAAATTTATATTCCATCTAAATATTCTGACAATAATCATATGAAATAAAATTAAAAAACTCCATAATCATCCCACAAGCCAGTGAAAACAGTGATTACCTGCAACTAACTTTCTGAAAAAGAGGCAACTAAAACTTTTCACCAAAAAGAAGACTGTTGAAGAGTATAAAATACCCACTGGTTTATATTCCTCTAAATCTTTTTTGCGTCTTCTCCTCGCGTTTTTTGAATGCATTGTGGGAAATGAAATAAATCACCAACTGTTACAGTCTATGTAGATTATGTGTGATATGTGTAAGATATGTCAGAAATGTGGCAGGTATCTGCATATGAATGGAGGGGAAGGGAACTGGACAAGAAGCCTTCTGGTTTCTATTTGTAGTCAGAGTTTAGTTTGAGTGGGCATCATTTGCATAAGGGGAAACAGTCAGTGTGGAGAGCAGAAGAAGCAAAATACATTGGCCAAAATGCAATCTCAAAACCCATCGGCTATCGTCCGACAACAATTTAGCTTTTTATTAGCTTAATTAAACTGGCTACTTGTAGGACAATCTGATAACAGATGTCATCTCTCAACTCCACCCTCATGTCCCAAGTCTGTTCAGTCTGTCTCAAACTAACTCCAGACTTTGACCCAGGAGACTGCTGTTTGTGTCCCATGTGAAAGCATTCCAATAGTTACTTGGAATCAGCCTAACTGTGTCCAGCAGTTCTGCATTAGAACATTTGTTTTTAAGGCTAACCCTGTTCTTTTACCCTTACCTAGTCAAATGGTTTTATTGCTTGACATTAACCATTTCCTGTGACACGCCATCCCCGATACGGAAAGCTAAATGATGCCTTGTTTGGCGGTATCAAGCTTGTTGGGAGCTAGGATAAGAATGTGTTGGATTCTGGGATTAATGGGAGGCTAATTAGATACATCCAATAGGCACTTGTAAGGACATAGATGTATAAAACCATACAAAAACTGCCCTTCATATGTATAACATGGATCTTTCCACTTTTAATTACCCTGTTTGGATCCTAAGCCCCCTCTTGGTGTAATATGCTGGCCAGTTTATGTTCTTTGCCTCATTATGAGGATGGTTTAAATAATTGATTTGGTGGATCCTCTCCAATAAATAACACTGTAGAAAAAAACTGTAGGTGTAGGCTTTACAGTGATGAATTAGAACCAATTGCATAGTGAAAATGTAATATATATAGCATCAAGGTATTATTGTTTCACTAATTACAATGCAGCAAGATTGTTTTTTAAAGCAACTGAAGTGAAGACTATACAGTACAGCCTGTGTGCTTCCTCAAACACATAATATCAGCTCCTTACATTAGCACAAGTGCTATAAATGGTCAAACTTCCTGTCCATGACCAGGAACGATGGTTACATAACACAACAGGGCTTGAGTGCTTTTTCTTGCTGACAGCCACTCACACTGGAAATGATTAACTTCTATATATGGGAAGTGACACTCAACACACAAGCTTTAAATTAACAGGGGATCTTTCTGCACAGCTTGAGTAATATCCAAAACCTCTACAGCTAATATCTGATTACAAATGTATAAAGTAAGTGGAGAGAGAAAAGGAGGAGGAAAGCCAATTTGTGGAACATGTAGCCGCCTAATGCCAAATGCAAAGTAATACATGTTAACAGAGAAAATAGAAAATAAATTAATTCCACTGAGTAATTTTTTATTCAGTTTTAACTTGGGGAGTTTCTTTGATCTGGATAATTTTGATCATGTAGCTGCTTAATCATAAAATAAGCCCCCGTTTTCTTCCACGGCCTTTGGTGCTTTACTTAATCTATCAAAAGAGGATTTGAAGCTATTGTTCCGAGCTGTAGCCACATAAATACTGATATATTTATTCCTAGTATTGAATCTAATGTTTGCCAGATAAAACAGCAGTTCATGAACTCTAAGTGTAATGGATATCAGTGGTGAAATTCCTCTGCATGCTCTTACCCAGGAGGATACTTTGTCACTTTTGGTTTAAAGTTCTTCCCATGAATTCAGGCTGCAAAGGTCAAGCCCCATCTTTCTGACATCATTATTTCCTCGGAGCAGAAGGGGTTACATGTGCTAACTCTGATTTGGAGGGCTGGAGGGGGGCGGGGGAGTCCTTTACTCGGGGTGGGACCACAGAGGATG
>CAFUXE010003133.1:411515-445188 GCA_903364295.1 Serranus cabrilla | reverse complement strand
CTATGTTCCCAAGGTCCTATGATCCTGATGTCCTATATCCCCATGGTCCTATGTTCCCAATGTCCTTTGTTCCCAAGGTCCTATGCTCACATGGTCCGATGTTCCCAGAGTCCTTGAGAATAATAGTAAGGCAAAATGAGCTGTTGAGCTGTACACAAACCCAGTGAAATATCAATAGAAACTATTCTACACATGTTCACATTTTTTATAAAGCTGTTTTATGCTAAGGTATTCTTCTGCCCCCGAGCGACCATAAAACAAATTAATCAATGCCAATGTAAGGACATGACGTGTGATGTGATTTTCTTTAACACGACCTTATCATGGTGCATTATAAGCAACCCGAAAGCAAAACACATGCCATCACACATTCAGCCTGACTGCTTACAGCACATTTCTAGTGTTTCAATAAAACATAGAGGAGACAACAGGCAGCTGTAAATGACATGCTTGTCTGAGGCCCTCCACTGTGCAACACCTTCAGGATTTCTCATAATGGTCAGCTCCCCATGTCCCCAGCCTTCATTTCTTCCATGTGCCACTGGACAGTTAAGCCTAAAGATACCTGACACCATATGTTTCCCTGTGCAGTAATGACTGCTCCTAGCGCTGCTTTTATGGCAGCCAGCCTCTGGAGGCTCAGTGATCAGGGACATGTCCAGGCCTCAATTAGAGCTGCTGGAAGGAGCCCTCCTTGCTTACCAGAAGCAGCAAACACACGATTAACACCTCTCTGGTGCTGCATGTATTCACTTTGTGCTGCAAAATTAAAAATAAAATGCATGCACGCTGCAGTTTGAAATCTACAACGAAATCCACAAGGGGCACTGAGAAGAAAGAAGCAGTGTGGTAAAATGTATGAGCAGGAGGAGAGTGGAGTGAGGACAGACAGCAAAGAGGAGAGGAAAGTGAGAGAAGCAGAATGAGGAGATGAAGACAGAGAGAGAGAGAGAGAGAGAAACGAGGAAGACCAAAGGCATGTGGAGTTCACCATCACTTTGCTTGGCTGCTCTGTGATTAAAGCGAAGAGCCCCTGGAGAGAGAGGCGGCTCTAGGCCTGCCCAGTCAGTTCTCTCGCTCCCTTGATCTCCTGCGTGTCGCCCACAGAAACATACCGCCAAACCTTCAGGAAGGGCTCCCTTTTTATTGCACCGGGTCCCCCATCGGCTCCAAAGAATCTGCAAAGCAAGCACAGATTGTCATGGCACAAGCCCCTCTCAATTTAGAAGAAGGAGGTCTGCCTTGGATGAGCTGCTGCCTGGATCCTGAAGAAGTTTTTTGATGTTTTAATGAAGATATCCCGTGCATTTCTGAAAGCGTCTTGTTACACATGAACTTGTCAACCTCCGAGATTAGGTAAAAAGAGAATTTTTTGCGAGTGATTTTCCAGAAAGTTTCGGCTAAAAAAAATAAAAGGCAGGAAAGTGAAAATAAGCCTACTAAACCTTCATTAATCCCCTCAGGGGGGCTCTATCCTCATTTGATTGAAGTGCCTATTCTTTCAGAAAAATTGATAATCAGAACCTTGCAGACTGGGGAGCCAGGAAAGAAGAGATGGGGAAAAGAAAATGTCACTCTCAATCTTAATTAAATTCGCCACTGAGTGCGGTGGGCTGATCAGTCCGTCATGGGCCTGGTCCCTCCCCTGACCTTTTTTTCTTCTGGTCAAGTGACCTTCACTCCCTGTCTGCTGAGCGTCTGACAAGGAAGGGGAGCGCCTGAGGGGGGTGAGGGAAGAAAGGCCGTGACATTACACACATTCAAAAGGCGCTGCAGCCGGGATAATTACACCGATACTCACTTAACATGCATTGCAGGCGAGCCTATCGTTTATCAGCTGCATGACCTCTAGCGAAGGATCTCTTCCTCTGATCTGTCTAATTATTCCGGCTTTTTTTCTTTCCTCCGTCTCTTCCTTTCCGCCATTATTAGCAAACGGAAAAACCTTTTGTGTGTGCGTGTAATCTAAAACAAGTCAAAGTTGTAAACATCACAGCTGGCTGGGAGGGGGAATTTCGGAAGTGATTCACTGATGTTTTGTGAAAGATTTAAATTAATTCCAGTTGGCCCACAGCTATTTTATATTATTTCTTCTCCTATAAAATACACTTATGCTTCTCTTCAGCTCTCGTGCCTGTGGCCGATTGAAACTCAATGGGGGGTTTATTGGTGTCACTCTAAATTTGCTGGCGATTGGGGAAAGTGAATTCTCGTAAATCTGGTTTTGATGGGTTGTCCCACACAGCTGCTGTCTTAACAACTGATCCAACATAATGACTGTTTGTACACATATGTGAATGGAGACAAATGTGTCTTTGAATGGTTGGAATTAGGTTTTCTGTCATTTTAAACTTAAAATGTATGCCTTTAAAGCTTTCGGTACCACTTTACACATAGATTTCTTGAGCCTGTTTGTACTGTGCAGTGGAGTAGCTTTGCTAACATGCTTGTGTTTTATTATGTTTTTGTAGGAATTATGTTTACCATGTTCACCAACTTGGTTTAGCCTGTGATCATGCTAAAGCTGCTAATTAGCACTCACACAAAGTATAAGCTAATGGGAATTATGAACAATTATGAACTAAAACTCTGAACTGATGATGATGCTAAATACAAAGTCAAGAGATTGAAGTTATTCAATTCATCCAACTGTTGGGATTCCACCTGGTTTCCCCCTCCCCCTCCTTTCTGTGTGTGCAGGTGAGGCAGGCTGCTGCAATCATCTCCACACCTGCAGTCATTCAGCAATCACCTGGAGTATTTGAGGCCGGCTCAAACACCCACTCCAGGTTGGGGTGGACTGAATTGGGAACGTGAATGTGAACGTGAACCACATGTTTTAAACTGGGAGCATAACCATTAGGTTTAAGGATCTCCTGCCACTGGTAGGAGCACATATTTTGTGGCTCATTTTAGATAGTAGGAAAAAATGGCATATGTGGCAATCAATGTTGAAGGACTAGTTGGACTGACAAACTGAAAACTTTGACCATGTGCCCCAGTAGCTCCCCTGATAGTCCTGTACCATGAATCAAGGCTGAGTGCTAATAGCAGTGGCCCAGGTTTGACTCCAGCCCAGCCCCCTTGCCTGAAAAATAAGAAAATAAAAACTTTACCTCCCTCTAGAACAACCATTAAGTCAGACAATCAAGTACTGAGAATATATCCCCCTGGAAAAACAAATGTCTATTCAAAATCTTATGTCAATCTGTCCAACTGTTATATTGTTGTGATATTTCAGTTTACACCAAAGAAGGTGATGATAGTCTGACCAACACTGCCATTTATAGAGCTAAAAACACTGCACTGAGCACAGTCAGTGCATCCATCTCAACAACCTCTCTGTAACAAGACTAGAATGTGATGTATAACTTGGGAAAATGTTGAACAAATACTCCTTTCCTGACATTAAGATGCTTCTCATATTTGGCAGGAACACAGAGTACGTGTAGTGGAGAATGCGAGGAGCCGGCCAGACAGTGTGAAAGGGAGAACTGTATGTAATATAGCATGTGCCATAAACCTGCAGCTGATATTTCTGGGTCGCTTATCTGCAGGGAGCTACTTGCACTGTTCTAACCTGTCAGCTTATTATGTAACACATTGGCCTAGTTTACCCTATACACTGTCTGTAATTTTCCACTCGGCCTGTGTATTCCATGGGTTACCTATGAATGCAGGTGAAACTGACAGGATTTGAAGCAGGAATTTCTCAGTTAAAGGGCTCAGGATGCGGATGAAACAGCATGAAGAAAAGGCGAGCTAACACTGTTAGAGCCTAACTCAGCCTGTACATATTCCATTTTCCTTTTACCCATGGCCTGGCAGCTTTCACTGTATTTTTGAACTACTTTATAGAGCAGCTTATGTAGACAGGCGGCTGGTTGACAAGGAGGACACAAAGAAGAGCTCAAGCAAAAGCCAAGAAAGCATCAAAAGTGTTCCCAAGAAGCGTGACTCCAGACACTCTTCATCTTTTTACCAACAGGCCTCACTGCAGATCATCTGGCTGCTTTGAGGGTTAAAAGACCATAACAGTGGTTTTGCATGATTCAGTGCAAATCACAAATGCTTTACATCACAGCTCACCATGCCACCGTGTATAAGGGATTTTAAATAGATTTTTTCCACTTTTCAAAGCATATCTTTAAAGTTTTTGGTCAAACTTTGATTATTGGTTCAGTATGATCAAACACTGGAGAATTCAAATCTATTCTTGAGCTGCATCACCATGCAACAGTAATCAATAGGAAGTGTAATGTTGCCTTGGAGACATTGAGTATTTTTTGTTTCGGTACCATGGTTGACTTTGTGGCAGATCTGCACCGAGTCCATGAGTCATGCTGCACATGCTGCACAGTACTTCCTGTTTGTGGTGGGACCACAACTGTGCAGGCTGATTACTTTCTAAGAAAAAGCCATTTGCTGAGTATGAGGCAAGACATGAAGTTATGAGGAGCGGTTTCTGAAAATATTTATGTATGTTTATCCTCAGCCCATCATATCCAATAATCCAAAAACATCCTGTGGTGAGACTGACACTGCCTGGGGATGTATAGATAACAGATTCACACATTTAAGCAGAATTTACACTGGTCTGTATGCTGTCTGGCACTTCTCATGCTGTAAATCCTTGGTTCAGCACAGAGCAGCAACCAACTCCCTGTTGACTTGTGCAGGAAGATAAAAATACAAATAAAATATTTGCTCTGATGGGTGCTGTTTCTTAGGGACAGACTAATGAAAGAGAAAGGACAGGGTGATAGAAAGGAAAGAAGGCATCTGCCATTTGTTGTTGGCCCACAGCTATTTTGTCTTATTTCTTCTCCTATAAAATACACGTATGCTTCTTTTCAGCTCTCGTGCCTGTGGCCGATTGAAACTCAATGGGGGGTTTATGGGTGTCACTCTAAATTTGCTGGCGATTGGGGAAAGTGAATTCTCGTAAATCTGGTTTTGATGGGTTGTCCCACACAGCTGCTGTCTATCAACCGATCCAACATAATGACTGTTTGTACACATATGTGAATGGAGACAAATGTGTCTGCTTCCGGTACCACTTTACACATAGATTTCTTGAGCCTGTTTGTACTGTGCAGTGGAGTGGCTTTGCTAACATGCTTGTGTTTTATTATGTTTTTGTAGGAATTATGTTTACCATGTTCACCAGCTTGGTTTAGCCTGTGATCATGCTAAAGCTGCTAATTAGCACTCACACAAAGTACAAGCTAATGGGAATTATGAACAATTATGAACTAAAACTCTGAACTGATGATGATGCTAAATAAAAAGTCAAGAGATTGAAGTTATTCAATTCATCCAACTGTTGGGATTCCTCCTGGTTTCCCCCTCCCCCTCCTTTCTGTGTGTGCAGGTGAGGCAGGCTGCTGCAATCATCTCCACACCTGCAGTCATTCAGCAATCACCTGGAGTATTTGAGGCCGGCTCAAACACTCACCCCAGGTTGGGGTGGACTGAATAGTGAACGTGAATGTGAACCACATGTTTTAAACTGGGAGCATAACCATTAGGTTTAAGGATCTCCTGCCACTGGTAGCACATATTTTGTGGCTCATTTTAGACATTTGCCATTTCAAACATGGAGCATCAAACAAAGCCTGCTGTATAAAACACAGTCAGCCTGCACAAGTCTTTATGTTTAAAATGTCCTTTATTTTCAGATGTTTGTTTTTTTTGCAAGCAGCAGCCAAAGTTGTTGCAAGCACACCAGGGCATGGCTCTTTGTGTATTCTCAAGCTTTAAGACCGGTTGCCCATTTGGAATGATATCACTTGTTTTCAGCCTGGTAGATATGGGTCAGAAGGGGCCTGCTACACATACTAGTGTGTTCAGAAGGCTATTATCAACAGTGTTAAACGTGGTGAACATTGTGAATTGAAACAAAAGTACTGAGTTAGTTCCAATAGGCCCAATAGTCAAAAAATACACACTGGTGTCTGGTGACTGTTTCTTAAAAACTCTCCTAAGGTTTTGGGCACAAAGCCCTCTTGGTTGGGGTTTTAGAAAGATCACTTCTTTGGACTATTGGGGACCAGTTGGATGAGGCAATAGTATTGCACCCAAAACTAATTGGTTAGAGTTAGGGAAACAGCTTAGTTTGCATTACAATAAGTATTTTTGTAAGGTTTTATTTATTTTCATTTGAACACATTTTAACAGTGGTCTCCTGGGTTAAAGGCTTGGGTTTGTTTGACCCTTCCAAACTGAATCACAGGGTAGAAACAATTTATTTTTCAATTTTGTCAACACTGGAGCATTGCCTTGGCAGAATCGATGCTTTTTAAGTGCCCTTCTAGTTTATTAATGGTAAAGTTGACAACCTGGTCACTGGTAATAAGCAGAGATTGGAAGACATTGCTATGATAAACAGGGGTTCTTCCAAGTTTTTGACCCACAGCCCAAACTCTCTTAGTCAATACCTAAGAGAGACAGAGTCTTTTATATCCCTAATGGAAAGGTTACCTCACCATGGGAGTTTCCCATTACACTTAAGATACAGCACTAAGAAGCAAAATACATTTTAACCTATAGCCCCAGGGAAGCCATTAAACACACATTCTGGCACATGGATATTAAAAATGTGAAAAATTACCCCAGCTCAGCAACGTCAGAGAGAGGGAGAGTCTCTGTCATGATTCTCATATCCATCTGTAACTCTGTCTCATACAGCAGGATGGATTCACCTTTTTTTTGGCAAGATCCTAATTGATAAGAAAAGATGAACATGTGAGTGTGGGGAGCTGGGAAATTAAATCAAAAAGGGGGGTGAAGGAAGGGAGGTGGAAAAAAAAAAGTAAATATTTGCAGCTCTCTATAAATCACAGGACTTGAACCATGCACAAAAAGCCATCCATCACAGACGGAAAAGGCCTCGTTGGGGTTGAAAGGTCAAAGGGCTGAGTTATGTTAGAAGGTCTCTCCACTCCCAGGGGACAAATTTGACCGGTCCCCGAGTGAGACGAGGCGAGGGTAAGCCATCGCTTTTGTCCGCCAGAACTCGACCTATGCGTTTCCAGTCTGTTGCTATTGACCATATAGCGGAAAAAAAGGTTGAGAGCAAATGGCCCCAGCATAACCCCTCAGCTGTTCTCAATCCTTCATCCTGAGTGATAGCTCTCTCCGCCACATCAAGTCTTTTAATCCACACTCACTGTACTGCCTCACTTATATGTCAAAGTGAAAAAGTTGGCACTTTCCTGGTTCTTCACAGCCTCTTGGTCAATATTTCTCATCAGGTGGGGGGAGACAAATGACCTCCAGAGCATTGACCTTGTCGTGGTTATTGGCAAGAGGAGACAATCTAGAGTCCCTGAAGTTCAATTGCTGCCCTGCGTTCCACATTCAGCCATTAAATATATCACTGTTACTGCCACTTAATTAGATCATTACTACATTCCTAGAAGCATTCCCCAAATTGATGTCCATGTGCAATGATTGAAATGATGTAGCTAGAAAATTTAGAAAATTTGTAAATGATATAAACCGTGTTAACATAAACTAGCATGTAAAGGGTGATTTAAAAATTAATGAGGCTTTAAATTTTAATTCCAAATGTGATCTCAATCTCACCATGAAGCGCTATCTGGGATAGTAACATGGCGTGAACGAAGCGCAGATAGCACCCGTGCAGTGGCAGGGGCGATGTGACAGAATTCACATGGAAAATATGAACCACAAAGGAGATTTTAATGAAGCACTGACGCCCTAATGAATGCCGTTCACATCTTCCCCCCCCTGTTTTTACATGAGCTTCTCTGGAGAAGCGGCCTTGAATTCTGATGATACTGTAAGGATTCCTCCCCGTGTCAGAAGCCTCCTCCTCTCCTCCGCAGAGCCAACAGTCTGGGGGGCTATGGGGCAGGTTGTGCTTAATCAGCATTTCAAAGCCGCTCCACTGTCAATTATCCCAGGCTGCGTTCCCTCCAGTCTGCGCACGGGTCAATGTGTGGAACGTCTGAGGATGACATCACCCTCCCAGGGAGTCTGTGGTAGACACGCATGGAGAAGGAAAGCAACACAAAGACTGCTTGATTTCTACATCTTGTATTTTCTATTTCTCTGATCGCTTTGCTGCAACAATCCTCACTTTCTGTTTACCATAAAGCAGCGTCTTGGGCTCCGACGGTCACCCTGGGAGGCATTCATGTGTAGAATACAATTTAAAATTCTATCACTCAGTGAGAAGCTATGTTTTATATCTTTTCCATTAGCTCCAGATGTCATATGAATACCATATGTAAAATTGTTTTGCATTTGTTATGCACACAGAGGGGACAATCTGTATGCTTTGCTGGCAGACTGTAGCATAATTCACTACTCACCCCATTGACTACTGAATATGAAACATGCGTTCAGTATCAAGCCACTTCTGTCACCGGGCCAGTGAAGTGTAGCTGGCACGGCTGAGTTTTCTCGGGACTTGTAAAGAGGCTGACTTTATGGTTTCAAACAGAGATATTAAGGCAGTAGATCTCTCATACATTGCAGTCGAGGGAGTGGTAGCACTGCTTGGTAGTTTCCATGCAAGCCTCTCTGTTTCCCACAGTTTTCAACAGCTTCTGGATAGATAGGCTCCTTCTATAGTTCTGCTGTGTAGCAGCTTTAGTTTTGGGCGGACTCCAAAAATATTTTGCTCATTAAAAGTCAGATGTGAGGAAAGCCAGACACAGTCTCGCAGCTCTGAGAAAAACCCTCCTAATATCATTCTGTGAAGGTGGTTATTACGTAAGATGGCATCATGGACTCACACTGGGCAGGTTGAGATTTAGGCTGCATTTCAACTGCACGGTACGGCACCACTCTAATCAACAACTCGCTCATTGTTGGCTTTCCATTAGCAAAAGTCGTGGACAGCAACTGGTACCTGGTACTTTTTCTTGTTACAAACTTGGTCAAGGTTCCAAGCGAGCTGAGCCAATACCCGAAGGTGGAGTTGAAACACTGCAGACCGCTGACTGGCCAGTTGTCCCTGGAATCATCACATAAGACATCCTGCACAAACCAGTCATTTCTAACTAGGCAAGCTGCCATCAAAACAACTATGGGAGGGAGAAAGTATGGGAGAGATTGCCAGCTAGCTCTTTTGCCAGTCAAAGACCGCCAGGTGACACATAAAAAATGTTACTTCCTGTCACCAACGGGGGCGCCATGGCAATGTGTCACTATTGATATAAAGCTGCGTTCAGACCTGGACTCTGATCACACGTGACAAATTTGGGTCAATTTGGTCAATGGATGCTCAAGTTAGAGCCACTTCCTGTTCATGGAGAGTACTCGAAATTCGCCACACTGCCAGAGCTGTACCGTTTAAGTTAAACGCACCGTCTTTATAACAATGCATCATCATTACTTTGAGGCTTTCCTGATCCATTTTGAAGTTGATATGGTGAACCGGCTAGGAGCAGGACATCATAATCCAAAAAATGTTACTTCCTGCTGCCAAAAGGGGGCATTATGATTATGTGCCAATATCAATATATTGTTGTTTTCAGGTCTGGACTCTCATCATGCATGAGAAATTGCATCAGAGAGAGAGAGTGTTCCTGTCCGTTTAGAGGAAGAGGGGGGGACCTTTGCCACCTATTACCATTAATGCAATTGTTTCTACTGTTTACTAGAGGTGTGGCGATACACTCACTAGTCGAGACGATACATGATATTGGGCTCATAAGAATGAGACCTGACGATTTTTTTACCACTATCAATAAGTGCTGATATCGCGAGACAACTTTTCCCCCTGATGAGAAATTTCATGACATTTTAATATTGTCACACCCCATTAGCTTGTAATTTCGATTCAAAGGCTGTGACAGCAGTATTTCTACTCTTTATCTTGCATTCATCAAGGATAAAATTAGTCTTTATGAGATCACTTTTAAAGTTAAGTTTAGTCCTACCTGCTGTCCAGTGTTTTGGGGTCTAATAAACCATCACACAAACATATTACTCAAACTTGACTTTCCTGATTATATTTCATCATCTTACCAGCACCTGTATATATATATGCCGACACCAACTCAGCTCTGTGCATTGTTAAACTGAGAGCTATTTTCAGGCTAAACGCCCACCTAGTCAGGAAAAAACTGTTTAAGGTTTAACTCAAGCAGCCAAAGAACATCTCTCTTACTTATTTATTTATTCATTATCTATCAATTTTCCTGGTGAATGTGTTTTTGCTTTATACTGTAACACATTCCTCCTTCCACATCAAAAGACATTTCATCCAACAAGTTAAACTTTTACTACAAGTGATGAAATTCAGATATGCGCTTATAAAATCCCCTTGCTGGTGCCATAATAAGAAATAAAAGATCTCAATGACACATAAGACCATTTATTTAGCATAAATCTTGCTTAGACCTTAAATGTGCAGCCAAACTTCGGCATACGACGACACCAACCAGATGATATATAGATCACAAACTGTATTTACCATCTAAATTGCTTCTCCACAATGCCAAGATGATGACAAAGATTAATCGGCTAAAGAGCTAAATCCCCTTCGCCCCCCACCTTCAATATGGTGGCACATCTCTGGCCACACGTTTCCAACTTAAAGGCAACATTTGTATTCCTGAGGAGCATCTTCTCTCGCCTGCTTTATGATATTACCGCCAGGAGACTGCAAGCCGGGGCCTCGTCTCCATGTGTGGGCTCCAATTCAACCATCATCCATTTCCCCCACTATCTTTTTATCATTACACAGTCTAATAAATGTGCCGTGTGCTGTGTGATGCTGCATCATACATCAGACAAAGTGACCTGGGTCAGTGCATCGCCAACCACCAAGGTTACCCTCTCTCCCTCTCACTTTCACCCGCTGCTACCAAGAGAGGAATGAAATTTTTCATCTTTTGTCAGTTGGAAATATTCTCTGACAAAGTAATAACCTCTTCCACGTCCCCTTTGAATGTCTAACAATGTGTCTTCTAAAGGAAACGACAAAGGTGTGCAAGCCGCAGGGGTTGCGTCGTGGTTGTTTTGATCCGGCAGGTCGCCATTGACAAGTGCACTTCAATCGAAGCAGCAGGTTGTTCTTCCCACTGTGGCTGCTTTATACCGGGTTTTGAGAGGATTCTTTAGTCGCCCACATCAAACACAAACAGCATAATATCACAGCGTCGCGGTGTGTGTGTGAGTGTGAAGGTATCCGCGTTGAGGTGTGCTGTGCAACCTCTCCTGCAGATGGAGGATTAAAGAACTTTCAAACTGGAGGCCAGCCAGTACATTTTGGTTTACCATAGTGCCTTGGCAGAACACACACACATAAATACACACAGTTGGTCATTTCAGTGTGAGATTGTGTGATTTTTCAACACATGCGATCCAGGCTTGGCAGCGCATGTCCGGCTGTCTACCAGCGATCACTCATCTGAGGCGAGAAAATCAGCAGTGCCCCCAGAAACTCAACGCACTGATTGGAGCCAGATTGGAACAAGGCCTCCAAATCAAAGGGACATGCTCGGCTACATTGTTGAGGCGAAGCGAGCCTATTATAGCCCGGGATTAACTATCCCAGACAGCGGCCGCAATGAAAGACCTCCCTATCTTTTACTTAAAAAAAAAACAGGGCTGCAGAGTGGAAGAGTTACATGACAAAGTCCGGCACAGACCAGCACGTAGACCCCCCCAACACCACCAGCACTCCCAGCTTTTACAATGGCACCACAGAGGAAGAGCAACCAGCAGCAAAGACTGCTTGATGTATGGGCACTTTGAGATATGTGCACTTTCTCTTTTTAATCTGCCAGACATTCTGCTGGTGACGGGAATGAATAGCCTGAATGTGTGCGCCAGTGTGTGTGTGTGTGTTAAAAGGTGGGGGTGCATCACTCCCAAGGGAAAGGGTAATGACTGTGCCACTAATAGAGAATCATTATAAACAACTTTAGCAGATCAAAGAAAAGATGTATTCATTGAAGTCCAAGGAAGCAGAGGATGACCAATACATCAGCGGCCCTTTCAACAACTGTCCTCTGTGTTCTCTGAGCGATGCAACATGATGTCTCCCGCAACCTTATAAATGTCCAAACCTGGCTTTAAGAGTGAGCTTGTTAACTTTTATAGGTGTGTGTAAGATCACGTACAATAAATTACAATAAACTGCGTTTGCATCAGGTGCACGCTGCCTTACATGGAGAGATGGCACCCATTAGATTTTTCCGAGAAGCCTCTGTTTATTGAAGCTGGGCAAGTGAAGGTCGAGTCGTTAATGTGACTCGGATACAAAGACCGATAAGACACACAAGATACGCGTAAGACAAAAAAACGCATAAATATGAGCAGAGATACACAATGATATTGCAGCTGTTGTGCACATATTTCAAAATCTTTCATCTTTCAAATTGGTTTTGGACATATTTGTAGAAACAGCATCTAAGCTTCGACCTGCAGGTGGACTTTTTCCATTGCAACAGCAGGCTGACATTTAAGAGCCTATGTTGCAAGCAGACTCACTGTTGACTTCTGTGGTGTTCTACTGACTGAAGATCTCAATACTGTATAGCACCTTGTTCAAATTGTCTAATTCGACTTTATTGGTCAAGAAAATGTATCTGAAGTTGCGCCAAAGAGGTTATAAATGCAGAAAAATAAAATTTTAAAAAAGCAAAAAGCATCATCATCTTCAGACGATAGCTGATCAAGTTTGCATTTCAACTAGTAGGTTTCGCTGTTTACCTGTTTTGTTCGATTTGCAAGATATTACAGAAAAACATGCAAGATAAAGAGCACAAAGTGCCTGAGAGCGCTTCTGAAGCTATATACCTAGCAGCTGAATGCGTGATCTGTCAAAAAAGTCTCACGTCCTGGTATAGAATATTAATATTGCCGGCCATAATTAACAAGTTGCTAAGTTCTAATACTGCTGGGGGACCCTGTCATGGCTGAGAAATAAAATGTAAATTTCTTCTTTTTGATAATTAAAATGTTCGAAGAAAGAAGTACCACTGAAAACAAGGACAAGGGCCTTAAATACTTTTTTTAGTAGTCTCAGATTTCCTTTAATTAATGTGCATTTTTCATTGTCCCCCAGGAGTCGAGTCTATCTTTGTCATGATCATGATGTGAAATCCCTGCTATACATCACTATTGCACAATGGTATTTGTGTGACATTCCCACGTGAAAAAGAAAAGTGCAAAGATCTGTGATAAATTCCATCCTGTCAAGTGTTGATTTACAGGTCAGGTCTATGCATCTGTGGGTGAATTTGTGCATGAGCGCATGTGCGGGCATGTTAAGTGTGTGAAAATGCCTGTGGTCATTTTTCATCTCTTAGATTAGTTTGTGTGTATGTGTGTGTCTGTGTTGGTTGCAGCGTGCATGGGGGAGTGTGAGAATATTTCCTCCTGGCCCTTGCCAAGCCAATATCTATTTCTGCACTCGTTACCTTTAATCTTTGATTACCATGCGGCACTTTTCCAAAATCCTCTAACGGTTGAGTGATTTAGTGTTATTATTTTCCTGCTGTGTCCTGTCCGAGCGTGGGGCTAACTGGCACCGAGAACTGTTAATTGCTTAATTATGGAGATAAGAAAATGGTCAGGAACAGAAATGGCAATGATTAATGCAGAGTCTGAGAGACTTTTCTCTCTCCCTCTCATTGGAATTCACTTTTAGATCATGCCTTGTATATATATAAACAAACACAACCACACATTTCTACTTGTTGTTTTAACCTCAGATCTCTATCTCTGCTTCCAGAGTACATCTCTTTTTGTCTTTTGTCCCTGCCCATTAACATTCAATTGAAAGTGCATGAATAGCAACCGTAGATTCATCATGGTTTTTTTTTCTCTCCCTTTCTCTTCCCTCATGAATTATGGAGCACCTCCCCCGGTACATTTAGTCGAGCCGCTAGTAAATTAAATGCAGTGTGCCGCCATGCCACACAGGAGCAAACGGGCCAGGCAGGGATATATTGGCCTGCGCTGTTGTGGCCAAAACATTTATATACCCCCCAGTGTTTCTAGGCACCGCAACCTCTCAGAAAAGCTCCAACAAGGCATTTGTACTTAAAAATGTAATTTTTCCCCCCTTCTTTAATTCCAACATCGCTCACAGTTAAAAAAGCAGCCAAGATATTAAAGCTCTCAACAGTCTATCCAACATGACTGGTCATGTAGTAATATAGAAATGATGTAAGCATGATAATAGAGGAGTAATTCAGCACAGGCCACGGTGTAATGCAAAGTATTTGACCTGAAGGCAAAAGCGAGGTTATGACTGACTTTTAAATGTTTCAGATGTGATATCCACCTCAGCGTGTGCTGCACAGGCTTCACACTGCTCCATATTTCTCTCCTGAAGCAGGCATGAATGGGGGTGCTGGCCCCCTTCTTGCCCCCCCTGATTTATAGTGCTATGGTAGTAAAATGGCAGACTAGGATAACATGGGTGGTAATAAATGACTATAAGACAGCGACTAGCAGCTGTTAATGCTACTGCCATTAGACTGAAAAATGAAGGGCGCCAGTGATTCCGTCAGATTTATACATTTCCTCTATGCCATGCATTAGTGCATGTCATGGTAAAGTGGCAATCCATATATGAGCATTAATCGTCTGCTGTGCAATTTGGCCTCAGCCAAAATATTATGCGGGAATCTTTGAATAAGCCAGGGCAGTATTTATCAATCCATGAATCACTTCTGGGAATTGTGCTGAAAGTCAAAGTAGGACTAAAAAGACTCCTACGTTAGAGTAGGACTTGAGAGCGTTTTATGAAGTTCAAACACTGATTGTCACCAAGGAGAAGGAAGACTCCTCGGAAAGAACCTTAATATAGAATTGTTAAAGTTCCCATGAAATCAGGATGTTCAAGTTGTTGATGTTTTTTATATATCTCACAAGTATCTGACAGAAATTTCATTTGAAAGTATTCCAAATGGTATTTATAAAAAATGTTCTGACCTCAGGGCTTATACTAATTTTATGTCCAATGGCTGGATAATAATAAACACACAGCCTGCCATTGGGATGCATCAGCTCCATCGTGGGGATAAGCCTGCATCTCTTCTTCAGCTCCAGCACTGCTGGCTTTGGATCTCGACTCGAACATTTATGGCCTCACTCCAAAACAACTTTATCATGGTTGTCTTGCGTTTCATCTATGTCTGATTCGTCAATGGCGATCGTGGTGGCAAGAGTTCTCAAAAAAAGGGCAGGTTGTCTTCGTGGCTGTTCTCCATGTAAAGTTTTCAGGCTTTATTGATAGTGACAGAGAGAATGGGAGGGGAAGCAATGGGACCTCGGGCCGGATTTGAACCCTGCTGCGACGTGGACCTTAGTGGTTTGTGCTCGACCAGTGAGCCACAGTGACTCCACACAGCTTACTATTTCTACACAAAACACATACTGTAAACATGCAGAGTCAAACAGCTCTCTGTCAGACTGTTCATTAAACCTTTAACTAATTTAACCACTATAATGATAATATTATTTACCTATTATTCATTTCCATCACACGCTGGAGCCGGTACAGGTCATTTCCTAGGTTAAGATATTTGAAGTGCTTTAAGTCCTGGTAGAAAAAGTAAGGCAAGAAATGACCAGTCAGTGCTGATTGTGCTACTCTGAGGAGCTTGATAAAGACAGGTCCACTTCTCTTTTTAAAACCAGCTAATGAAGGGAAAGGTGGTATTCAGGTGCAACTGTCAGATATTCCTTGCTAGAAAGTGTCTACTGGTCCATCTGGAGTCCATGCTGTGCCCTTTGGCCCTTTTCATCAGTGGCCTTGCAAGGTGGCGGTGGTTTGGAAGAATAAAGAGACAGCAGAGTGGCGATAATGAAAAAAGGATGGGACATGTAGGTTTGCTTTACATGGCCAAGGACAATTAGCGGCTTCATCGAGCATGGCCAACAAATACCGTCCAGTCACCTCCCTCCTTCCTCATTTCCAGATGACTGGGCCCGAATTCTTATTCAGCGTTGCAGAGGACACCAAGGACCAATAGCTGTTAAGGGATGGGAAGAGCTGTAATTATGAAGGGATTGTCTCAAGTTCAATTGGCTTTGTACACACCATTTCATGCTAAACGGATATACGAGGTGAATTACAAGAAGCCTTTTAACTACAGTGCCGGGAAAAATCACAGCTTCCTGATGTTAAGTTGGACTCATAATTGAGTTGTGACATCTTAACTGCAGCATAGTGCGGCTAGAGTCGTCATAGTCACACTTTGTAGAGAAGGCTGTGTGTTTATCTGAGAGCATCTGCATTGAAATCTCCACAAGCAACAGAAGAATCAGAGACACTTTGATGTTAGGAAAACAAAGTCTGCGCCAATATCTTTAATGATGAATGAAAACAGTGTTTTCTTTCAAACAGGCTTTTCATAGGGCAGATATAGCCGAGACGGACAATCTTTAGGCATTGATTAAAGGCTGTCAATGATGGTGAAATAGGCTGGATAACATTTGTAAAAATGGTCTTTGAGAGATGACTATGAAAGCAGATGTTGGCCTTTCATCTCTGCATCTGCGTGGGCCCATTACTGTTCCTGTGAAAAATAATGACTCTGCCTTCCAGTATGATGAGCACTTTTTAAGTGGACCTCATTCTTCATGACCTATATCCATTGTCTTACCCTGTCAGCAGTGGGAATAGCACAGCCATTCATGTCCCGTATCAAACACAGAGTCAGGGATATTTTTTGCCATAAAGCACACATGCCACTTCAGACTTGATAGTGAATATGTGCCTCCTATGAATTGTTGGATTTGCATGAATATTTATGGAATCATAGTGGGAGTTACAGCATGTGAGGTAATTACATTACAGATAGAGGGAATGGATGTGAGTCATAGCATATTTTACATTCTCATGTACAAATTGGCCATTGTAGTAGAGATATAAAAAGCCTCCTTGAATTAATGGCTTCCAAATTAGCTTGGTAAGCAAAGAAAGGGATTTACTTTGAACCAAGTGAACCATCTATGAAGCTCAGTTTTTTGAGCCGCATTCCATTTTGTTTTTGTATAAAGGAAAAGTAGATTCTTGTGCTGCATTCTCATATAATACCATCCTTTGTGCAATTTGACAGGATAATGTTGCATTAGTGTGGATCACTGCTGATGATACTCATACGAGAGGGAAATCATCGCTGCAAACTTCCCTCTAATGCGCCCATTACTTTATAATGACGCCAAGTGTTCAATTTCACAGTGGTGGCATGAATTTGTAATTACCACATATAGATTTCCCAGTGTTTCCTGATTGCAGGAGAAACATACTGTATTCACTACCGCCCCGGGTCCAATAACCAGATGTGGAATAGTCTCCAGCTTGCCAGCAGCATCCCTCCCAAATGAGCCTCAGTCGGCTCCGATGGGAAGTGTTTTCCAGTTAGCTATCTTGCAGCGATCAATACTCCACCTCCTCCCATAATGTTCAGAGAAACCCAAACTTCTAATGAGGGACTTTTGTAGCCATGTTCCCCAAGCCCCGTAATGCATGCGGTCAATATGAGAGAGGATCTGCTGGATGAACTCGAGAGGCAACCAAGAGAGAGAGAGAGAGACACAGAGAAAGAGGATGGCAGTGTTCAATAATAAGCACTAACAGTCTGGCAGACTGGACCTGACCCAGATACAGTTTACCTCAAACTGTCTCACTGTGCTATCTCCGAGTTTTCATCTTGCTTGATAAAGGGCTCCTGTTTTCTTAATCCACGCTGAGGGATGAAGCACATTATGTCGGGCCCCAGTTTGTCAAATCCAGATTCGATTTTTGAAAAGGTTAATGGCTACGCTTGCAAAAATCCAAGGCAAAATGTTTAGCATGGAGCCTTTCTGATCACAAATAGGCTAATATTTGTGGTCCAGGTTTGGATGTTTCCTGATGACCTTTGTCAGAAAAGAGCTGATTAAACAGAAGGGGAAGTCGATGCGATAGGCAGACAATGCAGTTTTCAAAAGATGAAGGCCAACTCCATAACTCTTGTTCCTGCAAAAACTTCCCCTGTATGTCTGAAGCTTCCTGCTAGAATTCAGACTAATCAAATCTAAAAGAAAATGGCAATAAAAATGCATGATTAATTGTTGAACAAATATACACAGTGGTTATGTTATACCCTTTCGCACAAATATTTAGGCATATATGCAGTTTAATGTGGGAAATATTGCAAAAAATAGGAATGGTTGATGATTATTTTTTCCAGTGGAAAAGGGGCTTTATGGCATACAAGACTGAGAGTCAACAGCCATGCCAGCAACTCTGAGTCTGCGCTAAATGCTAATGTCAGCATGCTAACATGCTCAAAATGACAATGCCAACATGTTGATGATTGGTGGGGCCACAGTTGCCATCTTAGTTTTAACATGTTAGCATGCTAACATTTGGTCATCTGACAAAATATAATTCTGACCTGATGGTGTTGCTAGATGAAGAGTCAAGGGATCAACAACGTCAGTGGGATTCTTCCTCTGTGGACCATGAATGTACAATACTCTGTGGTTGTTTTAAAGCGCTTTATAAATAAAGTTGGATTGGATTGGATTGGAATACTCCATGCCAATCCATTGATAATCTCAGCTAGCATGGTGAATAACAGAATTATCAGAACTGGGTTGAGTCATTCCATGAAAACTGTATAATATCAGGGACCAGATTTCGAGTGAAAAACAAAGCTGTATAAAACTGTGGTTTAAAACCGTTGAAAACAATATTTACAGTCATTTTCTCACCCTCTCTCTGACCACTTCTCACATTGAAGTGAGGGAACACTCCATAAATATTGCATAAATGTCTGATGTTTCTGTTTTTAGCAGCATAAATGCTTCCATTTTCATGGACAATGCAGTAATTAAATTAGATTTTGATATATTTGTGTGCTCCACCCTGTCAAACCAATGTATATCTGCACCAGAATACTACGTTTAAAAAGCCTTTTTTTGGACATTTTTCTTTCAAAACCTACTCTGTCAAGCAATACATATCCACACAATCTCTAGAAAAAACATGGGGTAAACTATTTTTATTAAAATGATGATGTATATAGAAAGAAGAAATAGTGATTGTGCTAGCAAAATATGTTATTGTAGGTCTGACATATTCTTCCTGTTGTGGTTATTATCAAAAAGGTCTAAATTGAAAGGTTTCACTGAATGATGTGGTTACAGTTACAAAGGGTCAGATTCAGAGGTTTTAACTTTATTGTGAAAATACCACTTTTTTGTCAAAAAATCTAATGTGATCTTTGTGGTGTTTTCAAATGTTTTCCTGTAATTTATGGCATTTTTAGGGTAAAGTAGAATAAAAGCAGGTTGTTACTTGCAGCATCTCTAGCCTGTAAAGAAAGTTGGTCGATTAATGAAAGCAAAAATGCACCCTGTCATCAACTAATAGAGATTAACTCAGTGCACCTCAGAGAGTGTCTTTTTCCACTGAATAAATGAGGAATTAACAGCTCCTTCAGACAAGGTTCCCCATCGTTGTAAATGTTAAGCTGAGTTTAATGCAGCCAGGTTGATACATTTTGCAGGTCTTAGCGTATTAAAAAGAGATTTAAATGAGCTTCGTTGATCAAACTGCTGGAAGCCTTTGTTCTCCAAGCCCATGATTTATTCAGAGACACCGCACTCGGACCGTCGCTATTTTCTCTCTGTCGTGTTACGGACGTGCGTTCGTCGGCGGGGTTCATTTGTGTTGAGAAATGCCATCTGGCTCAGGCAGCGAAAGCTCTGTCAGAGAGAGAGAGAAGAGAGGGAGGGGGTGGCCACAGGGGAGAAATAATATTTGTGTGTAGGTGCAGCGTCTATCTATTGACCTCAGAGGGCTGGAAATACACGAAATACAAATTAGAATGTTCCGAAATAATCGGTCACCTCTTGGAAGGAATAATATCCAGGAAAATATGCTCAGTGCTTTGAAAATGAAGTGCAGGGTCAGCCAATTTCTTGAGATTTAGTTCAATAGGCTGCTACTTTAACACAAAGAAATCCCATTTATTCCTAAATGTTATACTAGGTGTCAGAATCACACACAAAATAATTGTACAAATAGCTGAATAAGGTGGAAAAGAGGCTCTTGAAGCAGCCATTGTAATAGTCTGAGCTACAATTCAAGCCCTTTAAACACCCCTATGTGACACATCTACAGTACATCACTCTCATGTCGGTCTCCAATGCAATAGATGATGTAAGGCAGCTCCTTTTTCTTCCCGTCTCTGTTATTACTCTTTGCTTGGCTGCCTGCCAATGGTTCGTGTAAACCACAGTTGTCCTTGCTGATGTACTTTGCTATTTGGTGTACAAACAAAAGTGACAAATCCCCTCAAGTCCAAAAAGGGCCATTATCTACTGCTTCTTATGCGGCGCAGCATCCGTCTTTTTACGACCACATTATGTGTACTCACATGAAGCATGTTTGACTGAGGAATGATGAATGGTATTCGATACGAAATAGATGTGCTGAAATGTGGCAAGGACAAACAATACAGCGGTGCCCGGTATTGAAAATTTGAATCATTAATGTCAGACTATGTTCATGCAGCATTACGATCCATCACATTTCCTCTGGGACTCATTGATTATGAAAACAAGATTATTGGTATCGGAACAGCTATGTACACTATATTACGCCTAATCACACAAGCTATACAGGCATTGTGTAGTTTCTAAGGGTGTTGCATTAGTTAAAGAGCGGGCACATTATTATTTGATTGTTGAGGTTTTCATATCATTCTATAGCTTTCCAGTAATGTTTTTCATGTAATTAAATCCAGTTTGGGAGAAGTCCGTATGACTTTGACAAAATGCTATTTTCCCAAGAAAATCTTCCTACATAACCTGAGGTTTCTGGATGATGTTACACATTTAGACTTATCCACCAGCCAGTATGATTATTGACAGCAGTCAGTACGTTCCTTGTTCCTTTCTTCAAAGCCACCCGGCTCTGACAAAAGCTGCTACCATGTTTCTGTGACCATTCCGAAAGTCCACGATCATATTCTGTGCTGTGATTTCCGAACTGAACACAGCTAATGTTGACTCAGCTAGTGCTAGCATTCACAGCTTACTGTGGTTAAATGGGTTACTGCTATGTGCTTAGGCTGAACCAGCGTTTCTATATCAAAAACATGGAAAAGAATGCAGATGGTGTTTCATTTACAGTCTATGTGTCGAAACAAAGTCCCTGCTGGTTATATTGATAAAGACTACAAAGAGGCAGTGCTTTTGGTTGACAGTGTAAACATGTCCACACGAAAATTAATTCTGGCAGTTGCTTACATTTCTATCTGTAAACAAAGAGCATAAATCATGCGGATATTGAATGGTTAATTGCTTTCCAGCTAACTTTCATTCCGGGGAATTTGGTCTAGAGAGAACTAAATACCATGTCCTCAGGTCACATTGCTATATTTGGAAATACATGTTCCTTTCAGAGACCAAGTGAGGCATATGAGAACATCATCTTTCCCTTCGACCACCCCTCCTGTTTTTATCTTTCATTCCTCCTGAGTGATACCGTGTCTTCTGCCTCTCTGCACAGGTTAACGGAAAGTTGAGACTGAGTTCAATCAATGCTCCGAATTACCAGACGAACGACGATGGAGCAGCCCATTACTATGGCTGACCCACTTAGGGTCTGGTCATAAGAGCCAAACAAAGTGTGTTTCCAGTCTGCCTTGGACAGACATGTTTTTAGAGTAAAACAAGTTTTTGTCATTACTGACCTGTCTGGCTGAGGGAAGGCTCAAGCATGAGCCACGGAAAAAACTTAATATCAACTGGATCAAAATGCTGCCAGAGTATCGTACTAATTTCATTACATCATGGCTTTTCCAGGGTTATTTTTCCATTTTCATATTGAATCAAAACTTTGATAGATGTATAATGTGTGACACAACCATGTCTTAGATCCTATGGTGCTAGAAGTAGAGTTCTTACACATAAAATAAACGTAAAAAAAAATATTGGATTCCTTGTCAGGCTCTAAGCTTCATGTTGTGGTTTGATATTAAATCAGGCATAGACTGGTGAGGGATGAATTTCCAGAGTTGAAAGCAGAGTTATATAAGTAAAGAGGGGCCTCTATTAGCCTGTACATGGTGATTGTATCAATAGGGGTGGAATAACTGATTGCTGAACCCTTAACAGCCGTGTACTGAAGCAGTGTGCTTGTGGCTTTAAGTAAATACAAGTCTAACCTTGTATTTAAAGAGTTTGGGTGTTATTCATTTTTCCATCCTCTTTGAAAACAAAAATACTAGAGCCATATTGTTCAGATTAACAGATAAATGGCCCAGTAGTTTGAAAATACACACTGGAGTCTAGTGACTGCAGACATGATTCTTAAAAAAAGCAAAGCTTGAGGAATGGTAACGTTTAGGCACCAAAACCACTTTGTTCTTAATTCAGCTTCAGCTGATAAAATTGCCATTCATCAGCTAAAAATGCTAAAATAATACACTAATATACATACTCATCATTGTTGGATTACCAAATTATGCTGTGCAAGGACAAAAAGCTTCAGCATGAGCATTTGCAATGTTCATCTTCAAACTCGGTGGTGCTTGAAGATGCTCTACCACCAGCTCTAGCTGGAGTTTGTGTACCAGACGGTAATTAGAAAACACTGAGCTTGGGATCAAAACGAATCTTCTTTAACTTTCTTTCACACACACCTACACTCACACATATACACGCTCACCCTCCTCGGATAATATCATTATGACAAATGCAGTAAGATGAGAGGCAGTGAAGTGATGTAACCGGGTCAAGTAAAGTTGAGATGTGTGCGTCACAGGGATGACAAGTTGGTACATGCTGAGGCTGGTGACTGAAGGCTGATGATTCCCATCAAGCAGCTGATGGACAGACAAGAAGGATGTTGCCAAGTTGTACATGTCTGACACAAATGAGCAGAAAATGTATATTGCATATCATTTCAGTGTGAAAAATAATTTACTGTATCTTCGGATACTGTAAAGCTGACATGAGGGAGATTTTTTAGACACTAAGGGTTTTTGAAATTGATGAAGGCCATGATAATGTTTCAGTCTGCGGTTTCCGTTTGCATCTCATGGTACCAGATTTCCTCACTGGTGTTTGAAGAATCCCCATACTTGTATTTCATAATGAATGAAAATGTGAGATAAGGTTGGAATTGCACCCTGTGGCTAATGAGTATCCAGCGTTGGAGACATCTGCATCAGGGCATGTAGAGTGCAGGACCAGCCGGTTGGGTGGGGGTGCAGGAAGGGATTGAATTGTGTATTCGTGTGACGGGGGGATTGCAGTGCCTCATTAGGCTACAATCTCAGAAAAATAAAAAAAACCTTAGGCAATACCAAGACAATTTGGTCCTGGAGGATCATTGATTTTCATCCAAAATGAATTGATGCTGAAAGACATCATAAGCACAGGCACATATGTGCAGGCATGTGCACTGAGTCAAGCTGCACTCAGTCCACATGATGCGAGCAAGCCAACCATAACGTTCGTCAATGTACTTTTCCAGCAAAGTAGCAATATGGCATCCTGAGTCTTATTAGCAAGGTTAATTATGTTGTTTTCCACGGCAAATATAGAAAACACCAGTGACATTTATTATGATGGGGTTCTCTGGATAAAGACAAAACACAGGATATTGTCTAAGTACAAACAAAATTGGACTTACAGGAGCTGATGTCATACAATTTTAATTCCACCCTATATTGTTTGTATTAGGTATGGAGCAGTGCTTACCTTGAGGGCATGTTCTATGAAACCAGTCCTTGTAAGTCATTCAGTGAGAAGCTTACTCATTCGTATGCTAATGTTATGGGTTAATATTTGTTCCTCTGATTTGCAATAACCCAAAGTCCACCTCCTCTAATAAGCCCAATGAATAATGCACAATGCTTATACAATGTTTAGAAATGCATATCTTTGGAGATGAAAATCCCGGCCAACCTTGGGTGAGTTAATGGGATGAGACTATTTTCCCTGGAGGATGTAAAAGAGGCTCAGCAAAGTCCAGTAAACACTCAACACTCTGATATGAGAAGTGAAGCTCAACACTAATAACCTAAAAATGCACATTGTAGTGTGTTTGTAGCTGCAGCTTTAAGGATTAGATATGAGCCAGGTTAAAGACTTTGGTGGGTTTGTGTGTATATTTTTGAAATTGATTGTTGAAAAATGCACCCTTCCCCTCTGAAAGATCACCTGTCAGTCAGAGTGGCAAGTGCTACATCAGTTTCTGTAAGTGTTGCTTATTCTGTCTTCTCTCAGCCACACCGCTCATCACTTTTCATGCTCCCTGCCAAGCTCCTCTGCTGTTTATTCGAAGCAAAGGTCCATTGACGGTGATATAAACATAGTACCCAGGGTAATCCATGTAGCTGGGATCCAGGCCATGAAGTGGTTTAACATTTATAAAGCTCCACTGGTCAGACGGCCCAATATTCCTGAAGAAGTGACTCCAGAGTGCATTGTCGGACCGATGGCGTGTTGAAACAATGAACATTAATGACCCCACTAAAAATTAGCATGAAGGGATTCTGTCTGACAGTTGGATTATTAAGATTGTTAAAACTATGTAAAAAAAAAAAATAAAAAAACTATTTATTGATGTGCAATGTTTGGGATAAGTTAAACCTGGTTATTGTAGTTCTTATTTACCGATTTCAGAAAATTGAAGTGAAAAAGTACATCTGGGTGTTGTTGGCTTGAAAACATGAAAAAGTTGCCATTAAGGGAGGCTGCTCCTGTTGTAAAACCCTATTGGTTAGGGTTAGGGTTAGGGTTATTGGTAGGGTATTGGTCCAATGCATAGATATATGGGTCTAACACCCCAATACTCAGAAAATACACACTAGAGACCAGTGACTGCTGACAAGCTTCCTAAAAAAATAATTATGTTTTATGGTGTGACAACATTATGATGAGCCCTGTGGTACTGTTTAATAAAGAACAATGACAAAATGACCAGACATGATCAGACTTTCTGGTATTCTGGAAAGAGTACTTTTAGATTTCACAACCAAGAGCTTTATTCCGTCAATCAGTACACAAAAGTCATTGTGTCAAGACTGCAATCAGGTCAAGTAGTTCAACACAGCACACACATTCATCATTTGTCATCTTGAGGACCGTACTCTCAGTACTATATTTAGGTATTTGTATCTTGAATGAGAGGTGCTGTAGAAGTTTTTATGTACCCTGTCACAGCAACAATATTTTACCCTAAAAGTGCTTGAATGTAATAGTTCCTTGTAAATTCGATCATCCTTTCTGGGAAGAATGTCCTTATTTATTCAAAGAAGGTCAAATGTTGAATTTGAAATTCATCACGGATGTAGCCACTAGACAGAAATGAAGCCAAGGAAAAGTTTAATCAGGAAAGCTATTCATATGCTTAGTCTATTTAGATTTATTCCTTTTCCACTTTAGCTCAATTAGCTGACTTTGGGTATTCACACTTTTCTCTTCAACCAATCACATTTTGCCACAGCTTTTGTAAACTAATCACTTCATTGCTGTCAAACTTTAAAAAATGTTCTTTGCTCCGTTGCAATCAGCTTTCATTTCAGTATCAGATTTCTGCAACTCACCTCACACTCAGGTGTCCATGGCTCCATCCAGCAGGATCTCTCACTTTGATCTTTACCGCCAGTTTCTCCATTCCATCTGGGGGTATTAATGTAAAAAGTTATGAGGTCAAAATAAGATCACACATTTCTTCAACATTTACTGCTGTACACGCAATGTCAAACAAATTAATTAAACTACTTTTTAATTCCAATCAGTCTCATCTGGGCGAAAAATATAAATATAACTTTGACATGCAACCAAGGACCAGTGTAATTCACTCTTTTGGGGGTGATTTAGAGAGGACAGAGGAATCTGTCTAAATGGAAATGGTTTTCATAAGGACAGGATTTTGGTTGGATCAATAAATGACACTTTCTATCCACTAATTAAAGAGAGATAACAACTTTTCTCAGTTCCTAATTCATTGATACTTGGTCAATGATCCTTTATAAAAAGGGACACTAGTGTCAAATTATTAAATTTGTGGAGTGATTTTTATTGATTACTTATCTAAAGACAAAAGCTGGTTGGTCTGTGGTGGATTATTAAACAAGTTAGAAATTAATCAAGAAAAACCAGTGTTTCCTTTAAAATAGTTTAATAATACATAATATAATACATATTACAATTAAGGAGAGCAAAATGTATAGACTCCTTGCATTTCTTTCTCTTTTTTTTCTCAGATTTGGCAGTGCTATTTTCCTTTTAATTAAAATTACCATTTTTTTCCCCTACTCCTTTGATACCTTGCCTTTTTGCTGGTTAGCTACCTGATGCCGGTGTTGCATGCACATTGAAATCTTGATAGGGAAAACTAATTTTCTCTCAACGGAAAACGTAGTCTTCTCAAAGAATATGACAATCTTCAAGCCAACTTGATGCAGCAGTGAATTCTCAGGCTACCTTGTGTAGTCTACTCCAACAACGAGAAAATGACCACAGCTGCCACTGATGGAGACAAATCTAATGCGAACTGGGGAAGAACCTTCAGTTAACGCCACCCTCTTCATGTGGATTGATAATGCAGAGCTTTGTAATGCCCCCTTGAGTGGCCCTTGTTGAGGAAAAGGCAAAAGAAATAGCAAAGATGTCGATTTCATTGCTTTATATTTATTTCATAACTCTACAAATGTCAATTAGATGGTAATCTGCATAAGAAATAAAGAAAATAAACCACTTACAATAATCCTCCAGTTGTAGTGATACATTTGCCCAGACAGGTGCAATTTCCAGTGTACTGTTTTGAAAACTTAATTTCAGAAATTCTTATTGAGATGAGATGAAGAATCATATTCGTCACAGTTCTATCATTTGAAAACCTGCAGAGAAACATAGCAATATCAAAGACTGAACATAGTCAAGGCAGTGGCTTTAATGCGCCCCCTCCACCACCACCCTCCAGCTCCAGTTCGGCTGAGCTCAGATTCTCTATCTCTGTTTGAGATGCATGTTTTCATCAGCCCCCCACATGTTTACATCACATATACATCTCTCAGCCAGTGAGAGTTGGGGAGAGTTTGGCACCAGCTCAGATGCACTCCCCTCCTCCCTTCAACACATAACACTCCCTCCTACAAAGAACGCATTCCACCCTCCCCTCGTCAAAAGGATACCCATCTGCCCCGGAGCCAAATTCCAGCCATGTTTTCTGGGAATGTTGCACTCTGCTTTGGTGAGCCTCCCCTGAGAAGACCAGGGCCTCCCCCCACAAGGGCCAAAAAACGCTACAAATTATTGAGGCAGCAGACACTGAAGTCTTTCTTTTAACCCCTGACAAGTACCGCTGGGCCATTATCAAGATGTTAATGGAAGCTGTGTGACACAACGGGGATTGGTAGGGTTTCAGAAGTGTACATCTTCAGGGTGAATAGGCCTTGTTACATCAGCCATGTTTTGACATCCTGCATTGTTGAATATTCATCAAGAGACACGACCACTTAGTATCAAAAATCCTCAGAAATAACAAATACAGGTGATACTGACAAGGTGATACACTGGTGGATATTCAAAGCTAATTGCCTCTTTTTGTCTTTTCTTCAGAGGGCAAACAATTGAGAGCTCAGGAGAGAGGACATGTACACCACATTCCTCCCAGCTCTATCAAGCAGGCATGAGAAGATGTCAGAGAGGGTGCCTGAGGCTGCTCTGGTATGGTTCATCCTTATCTGTACAGATGAACCCTTATGGCTCCGACCTGGCAACCATCAGCCAGCTCCAGCGCTGAGCACACAGTCCCCTAATGAAAGGAGAGCAGATCAGTAGTGGAGGCACACTCATGCAGCAACCACACATTAGGCAGCTTTTGTATGGCAACAGGAAGCAATCACTCAGACTTATGTCTTTTGGTCCATAAAACCAAAAGACTATTTAAATGTCTTTTAGGATCAATGATCTAGTAGTCTTCCTCTTTGGTGGACATTTGGTTGCCTGTACACCGTATTGTATATAGATGCATGTAGTTGTTACCTAAAGTATTGCTAATATGTGCACCTTATTTCTAATGAAGCTCTAATATATGTATTTTTAAAGAAGTTATTAGACACTTCAGACTGTGTAGAAACACTTAAATCTTATAAAATTATATTTTCAAGTTCTGAGGACTGAATTACAGCAGTCCCACCCATGAGTGATTTTCATTCGAAACTTCTCAGGCAGTTTCACTGATATAATTGCTTGCGGTAAGATTATCCAATGTGTTGGGGGCGTCCTGGTGGCACACCTGGTTGAGCGCATACCACAGAGGCACAGTCCTCATTCCCTGGTGGCCCGGGTTTGAATATGACTCAGAGCCCTTCCCCTTTGTATCTCTCAATATCAATAAAGCCATAAAATGGCCCAAAAAACATAAAAAATAAATAAATGAATAAATAAATTATCCAATATGTTACAAAAAGCAAAGATTGGAGAACATTCCAAAATGGTCAAATCAGGGCTGTCAACGTTAACAAGTTAACACATGCAATTAATCTTTTAAAAAAAATGTTTTAATTAAATCAATAATGCTTACCTCAGCTGAATATGGCTGGCAAAGTTGGAAACCGTGCTGGAGCCCTGTGGGTAATGTGATTTCTCTGTCTTCTCCAATTTTACTAACAATAATAACTAATTTGTAAGTCATCTAGACATAATTAAGTCCCTGTACCCTGAATAGATGCCATCTGAATGAAAAACTAGTCCCTAAGTCTGGTGAACAGTATGTATCCTGCTCCGCTGTGCTACCTGCACGCACGATGCCTTCTCCTGCCTACAATGGAGGTCTTTGATGTTGACCCCCCTACATAATGCGCTTCAAGGCAGCATTCCCAAAGGACCCCAACAGGTGAAAGGAGAAGTCATACCTGTGGTGGTTAAAGATAGCAACTGCTCTAGATCCTAGGTTCAAGGACTTTATGTGCTTGCCCAGAGCAGAGAGGGGACAGGTTTATCAAAAACTGGGTGAGATGCTGAAGGATAGAGAACCTCCACCACAGACCTCTGGAGAAAAAGTCGAGTCAGAGCCACCCAAGAAGAAGATGGCCCTCCTACTGATGGGATCAGAGTCAGAGTCTGATGAAGAGGTGCTGTCCACAGATAAATCTCTAGAGAGGTACAAGGCAGAGCCCTGTGTCAGCATAGAAACATGTCCACTACATTGGTGGTCATCACAAGCAGATGAACATGGTAAGCTGGCCCATATTGCAACTGCCTCAACAGTACCATGTAAGAGACTGTTCTCTTTGGTGGGCAACATTCTGCAGAAGAGGACAGCTCTATCATCTGAAACAGGCTAGTCTGCTTGAGCAAAAGGAGACTTGGCTGTATGATTGGTTGACAGGAGGCATGTTGCACAGATGCACACCGTTTGAAGTAAATATCTTTAACCAAAAATGTAGAGACTGTTCACTATGTCTCCTCACATAAATTATGGCATTACATTTCTAAAATAGGCCTATTTATTGTTGCATTCATTTGAATTGATGTAACTATGCAAACAATTTACAGGTATTTGTGACTTTGTAGCAGACATTCTTTGTAATCGTTGTTGGTTTCTGCTAAAAATGTCTGCAGTTCATATGGATGCCTCAACAAATTAAGAGATTGTGATTGAACACTTGATAAATAATTGTTAATGGTTGAGATAATAAAACTGAAGAATTTGTTTCCTTGAACCAGTTTGTCATGCATTAATTTCTTTCAACACTGCAGTTTGAGCAATCAATAAATGTATTTTTTAAGCCAGATTAGATCCAAACAATTTTTATTCCTTTTTTACATTTGATACATTTTGCAGATGATACTCTTATATTTTTGCCAGAGTACGACTTTCAATGCAGGGCTTTTACATGCAATATATAATTTTTAGTGTTGGAACTTTTACACAAGTACATTATTTTGTGTAAATGTTTCATGTCACTGTTATTGTATTAGTGTCTTGGTCATGGATTGGCACATGCATTGCAGCACATCAGCTTCTGTTGTAAGTTGAAGGGAAGAGGCGATGAAATCATTTCCTGTTATCGTCTCACTGTTTGGTTTCCTGGCAACGCAACAGCGACATGGGAGAGGACAACTTCTGAGAGCTGCTTTGATCCTTGAACCTTGTTTCCTAATAACCCTCATCACATACTGTAGATGAAATGTTAGATTAACTCCTTACCCATAATGAAACTGTGCTGTCAAGCCAGACGCTCTTATTGATTGATATAATGAAACATTTTGTCTGTCACGGAAGTCCCAGACAAATCAATCAGTCTTGAAGCCCATTAATCTTGGATATCTGACGGTGGTTGGGTTTGTCATGATCATATTTGCATCAACAAGCTTGTGCAGCATCTTTACCGAAACTTCAAATTGTTAAAAAAGACCCACAAAGCAATATATTCAGTCAAACACATGACTTCCATGATCCAATCTATGTTCAATGACAAGAATCGCCACATGTAAAGTCTAATATAGTAGATCCATACTCAGTGTATCAATATTCTCTATCTAGACCCAGTAAAAACATTGTATAGAATCAATGCATTCAGCCCCAAGCCCTGAGATGTTCTATTAACAGCTTCACACAGCCATTTAAATCAGTGGGGCGGATCGATTCAGACTCATCCAGTGTATCGATGATGGTTGCTTTTTATGAGTGGAATCTTAGTATGAATAACACAGCAACAGTCTATTCAGTGGCTCTTTTGTTGCTAGAACCAGAAATAATGCATGGTGCAGAATGTAAAAATATACAGTGCAATACATCATTAAAGTAGAAAGTCATAGATGATGAAAAAAAAATGGACTCAGATACATCAACTTTTGGAGTCCCCTCATTCAATCGTATAAGGGGAGGCAGGGTTGAGATGTATATTTGGCTTTTTCAAGGATAGATAACTCTTTAAAACTGGAAGAAAATGGCAGCTTCAATGCTAAAAAACTAAAGGCAGCAAGCTTTAGAATAAAAAAGCCTATAAAACAACTCTTAGACTATAACACTCAATCTCTTTACCAGGACTGCAAGATAATAATTTTAATTTAGTGATCTCTAATGGACTGCTCGTGACTCCCAGCAAGGTTGAGTGAGCAGTTGCAGCAGGCCAAATGGAGCTAAGTTGCTGAAACGTGCTACCTGTGATGTCACCTAACTGTCACTCATAGTGGCCAATTCCTCATTTATGCGTATCTTTAAGCTATAATATAATAGTAACAGGTTAGTTATATAAAAATGGTCATCCATACAGTTGTCAAAAAGGGGTAAATTAGCTATAGAGACCAAAAAAAGGCTTAAATATGCTTCTTCCTGCTGGAAAGTTGGTCATTTTAACATGTGGGCCTACAGGCATCAACTTGCTTCTGGAGCCAGCCTCAAGTGGCCAGTTGAGGAAATGCAATTTTTGGCACTTCCAAGTTGGCTTTATTTTTCAGTCTTGGAGGTTGCTGCTTGGTTTAAAACTGTGAACATTGTAGAGCTTCATAGATAATAGTGTTAATAGCTACTGAGCAAATTTTGTTTTGTAGAACTCATGATGTACAATAAAAAATGCAACACTTAAAAGTAAGCGAGTACTAGGAGCAAAATGTACATAAATGTACAAAAGGAATATTTTAAATAGTGGTCATTCTTTACCGACATTCACATTTTTTCAGTACAGGAAGTGGTGCCTCATGTTCCACACAGCTGGTTAGTGGTCGGGGTGGACCAGGGTTCATTGCATGTAGATTTTGGTACCAAAAACACTTTGCTTTAAGATTAGGGAAAGTTTGTGGTTTTGATTCAGTATTCCAAAGTAAACATGTACAATCTTGGGCCTAAAGTCAATGTTGATTTTTTATTATTTAACTTTGGTCACAGCCTACTCTTAACCTTTGCAAAGGGCTTTAAGAACATAATACTAGCAATAAAAATTTAATCATGTATTGCTCCTGTACATTGAGTAACCTCAGTGTGTGAAGACTATTGTGACCAAGTAGGCCACACAAGATGAAGGATGACCGGACACACGGGCAGGCTGACTGTATGGGCCTAATGATAGTACAGGAAGCAGGTTGAACAAAGAATAACTAGAGAGTCGAAAACAATGGACATCCACGCAGTGAAAAACAGAAGTGACTTCAGCTTCTGTTTGTTCCTCCATCATTCCTTGTGAGCGGTAATTGCCCAGCGAAACATCCTGTTTTGAGTTACCTAACTCAATAGAGTCACTGCTGCAATAAACAATAAGAATATTTCCTAAGCTGTGTAATGGAAAGAATCGCAGGGAAATGGGTTGTGACAGAAGAATGTGGCAATTGAAGTTAATGTAGCTGAACATCTTTTATGCAGGGTGTACAGCATCCATATTTTTTGTCCTAAATAAGAGGTCAAACTGACACGTTGTCTTGTTTATGCTGCTGTAAAGATGACAGCACCCAAAGGACATTATGGATGAATTGATAAGATTCCAACAGAGGGGGGAAAGGTGTGATTTATGCCAGGAACTTGCTCACGGGGTGGCCTGGGTCAGGGAGAAAACAGTGGCCAAGGTTGTCTGTGAGAGCAGATTAAGTGTCCAGACGCAACCTGTCACTGAAAATACAGCTTCAACTGTGGGAGCCGGGAACAAAGCCAGAAAGTAAATGGCAAGTCCGCCACGTTTTCCAACACACATAAGGGCATAAAATCCCTGCACACAAACACAGGCGAAACAATTTGGCACAGAGGGGGAAAAACTTCTGACAACAGGAAGTGAGGTAAAGAAGCAGGTGCTGCTTCCTGCCGCTGAGATAGGAGCATGGAGAAGGAAGGAGGCTGGGAGATTTAAAGAGGGGTAGGCAGGAGGGGGTGGCTTGGGATTTGGGCTAGCAGATGGTGATTCTCTCACTGTGGAGGGAAGTGAAGCTGAGCGAAGATACGAGGAGAATGGTAAAGAGTACGGACAGAGGAGGAAGGATGTAAGTTGGTCCCAGGGGGAGGATGAGGTAGTGGGGTTATCCACCGGCTGGGCTGGGCGTGCTCGGTGCGGTCTGGAACCATATGAGCCAAGCAGGGAGGGTCAGAGAGAGTCAGAGGGAGTCTCTGCAACTGCAGAAGATTGAAAAGCTCAAGTAAGATGGAGAGATAAAAAGAGTGAGGTCAGCGTAAGGGGTCATATCCAAGGAAATGTACTGGCATTTTTCTTAGTTTACTCATCGGTTTAAGGGAATTATTCTTTGTTTTCTTGCCAAGCGATAAAAAGATTGATACCTCTATCACATCTGTAAGGTAAACATATAGCTGGAATTGGCACCTGGTTAGCTGAGTTTAGCATAAAGACTGGAAGCAGGAGGGACTGTCCACTGTCTCATTTTTCCAAAAAGTTTCCCATTGGACTGAAAGCAAATTTGCTCAAAAACAAAAACCATTACTCCAACAACCGTGTAGTCCAACTGGAAATTTGGAGCCAATGTATTCAAAATTCCAAATAAATAATTATATTTTATGGTTTGACAGTGCTGTGGTTAAGGAATGGTTAGGTTTAGGCACAAAAACACTTGGTTAGAGGAACATCAAATTCGGGTTAAAATGCTATGTAAATATTTTGTGTGTATTTTAAGAGCAACGGGTTGTCTGAGCAATGGGTTTTGGTATTGGCCCATCAGAATAATGAGATTTAATGAGAACGGAAAGTTTGTCAGCCCATTGGGTCGTCAG
>CAFUXE010003133.1:386144-411458 GCA_903364295.1 Serranus cabrilla | reverse complement strand
TATATATATATATATATATATATGTTAATATAAATATGACTAATCAACGAAAGTAATCTCAGTCAACAAAGACCAAAATTACTAATTAGTTGTCTAATTGCAAAAGAGGGGAAGTTCCTTTAAGTTTCTAGTCTTTATTCTTTATTCTATGCTAAACAGCAGCTAGTTCCAGCCACATATTGTAAAGCAAAGACAGGAGCAGTATTGATGTTTTCATCTAACTCTTGGCCAGGAAATGGGTGCAATGCCATTGTTCCGACTTCCCATTTGACTGACAGCCCATTAGTCCAAAGACATGATCTGTCTTTAAACCTGACTCAGTGTCCAAGTGCCTAAATCTAACCATTCTTTAACCACAGTCACACTACAAAATATAAAGAAGCAAGCCAGCAGTCCCTGGACCCCAGTGTGTATTTTTGGACTCTTGGGCTTTCAGACCTGTATTTCTATGTGTCGGACCAATGGTAAATCGGAACAATGAGCAGTCCCCAGAAGGTGAATAAGCACATGTGTTGAAGTGTCAGACTATTCCTTTAAATTGTCACTGCTGCTTTCACTAAAATTTGCATAGTTACCTGACACTTTCCAAGGCTCTTTTTTTCTCCCTCTTTTCTTGTTTTTTTTTTTTTCTTTTTTTTGAGGTTTGCAGTGCTGAAAAGTGTAATCAGCTTTGTGTCGAACAAAAAGCAGGTGTGTGAAACTAGCTGCAAGGGGAAAGAGCCGAGAAAAGAGAAGGGGGTGCTGGTGAAGAAGGTGGTGGTGATGTTGGGGAGGGGGGGCTTCGCTTTTCACATCCATTTCACCGAGAAAAAAAAGCAACAAAAAAACCTGAGGATAAATCCCAGAAATAGATTTAGGCTCAAAGTGGCAGACTCCAAGCTGTTTCTCTTTGCCATACGGCAGCTGTCTTCAAACGTCTGGGATGACACAGCAAGCATCCTGTTTATTGACTACCAGCAGGAAACGCTTTCAATGCTAACAATGTGCGCTACTTACAAGTCTCCTTGCTGCTGCTGCTGCCTCTTTTTTTTAACCTCATCCCTCTCCCAAAAAAGGGGGGAGTGTTAACTTGAAAATGAACCATCTAGGGAAAGCTGTGCATCAATATTCATTCATGCAGAACATGCATTGTCAAGTAGAAATAGAGACGGTGATGAGTGCTGCATTTATTTGTCATTTACCTCCTGGTATGCTAATATAATGAGGTCTGCACACCAAATAACCAAAGTCTGCATGAATACTGATTCTGTGCCGTGTTTCCAAATGCAACTGGCACACAGAGAACACAAATACTGCCTTTAGCGTTTTTTTTCCTCGAGAGAATACTTAGTGATAATAGTGGGCTATATTTTCCTTTGAGGCAGTGAAGAGAAAATTATATTATTCCATCAGCATAAGATTATTGCATTATGTGTTCCTTACGTACTTCAATAAGCAATAAATCTTAAGGCAGGGCACCAGTAAAGCTGCACAAAGGTAGAGCACATCCTTGCTTTATTGATGACAGTTGTGAGGCAGTCTGACAGTCACGTCTCTTGTTAGAGCAGATGGACAGCTTGAAATAAGGGACTGTACAAAAATTATTAGGTTGTCAGAAAAGGTGGAGAGTTAAGTATTTTGTTTTTGCTGAAGGGATGGAATCTGACTTCTTTCCATATTTTATTTCAGCCTTTCTTTTTTTAAATACTCCATAAATAAAAAAGAGGGGTCATTTAAGCATATGCAAAGGACAACAATTCTCTGTGTTGCCCTTGATTATTCTCATCTGTTCCTAGATCTCTCATTTGGTGACAGTCTCACCCAGAAAATGGCTCAACTGTACAAGCAGCTTGTTACTACACACAATGAAGTTGGTTGTTAGTTGACCTCTAATTGCTGTGGTAATAATGAAATGAGCAAAGGCATATTTCTGGAGATGTAGTTTAAAAAGTGACAAAGTCCGCTGGGGAGGAGGTAAGGGTGCATGGATGAATCTGAAAGAAAAAAAAAACAGAACTTTGATCCAGGTGATCGCTGCCATGAAACTAAAACTTAACGTTAAGTTATTTTCACTTAACCAATGGTTACATTACGTAGCTTTGTAACCGCATGACATGCAGGTTTTAACTCAAACTACAATAATTTCCTCAACCAATCAAAGACTTAATTTGCCTAAACACTACCATGGAGTTTTTGTGCCAGAACCCAACCAAGCTGTTTCACATTTTCACCATGCGCTTCTAACTGCAGTCATATCACGTTAAAACAGTGACTGAGTGAGAAAAACTGTCATATGCTGTTTTTATAATCACTGGTTAACAACATATTTATTCAGGTTTGAGGATGTGTTGGTCACCACCATTTTCTCTGCAACACTTTAATCAAAATTAGTAACATTTGACAAAAACAAAATAAGGAAAACACTTTTTTTTATCAAGTCAAAAGGAGTCCAAAACAACATGAACACTAAACACTATTATTAAATGTGATTCAGGTCCCCTACCCAACTGCATTGATTTTCGTACAGTCCCTAAAGTCAAGGAACTCTGAGGAATGATTTAGCTCCTTTAAATTGCTTTAATTAGGAAATCAGATTTTTCCCTGGACTGTGAATGTGTGCCACCTCAGCTTGAGCAGCACGGAAAAAATGAGCAAATTATATGAAAATGGTTAATGGGAAAAACAGAGTTGTCATTTGCTTAAACATACTTTCCAAAGTCAGAAAAACAGAGTGTTCTACTCGGATCAGACTCTGATTCAGCAAACGTACATACAGAAGCACATGCAGACCCTTTTACTGTTTTAAGATGTGTACATAACAGCATGGATACTCAGTTTACTGTATACTGGCACCGGTTAGCACCATTATCTCAAAGTCACACAATGTAAACAACATGGTTTCCCTAATAACATGTTTACTGGAGACAGAGTGAGTCAGGCCTCAAGGGGTTACACCAGGACGCTGGATGTCTGCGTCATCTCAACCATAATGGTGCCTTCAAGTTAAGCTACAGCGGTATAGAAGAAAACACTGACACTGACCCCAAGGGGGCAGGTCTTTGTATCAGGTGACATGGGGGGTTTATGGCCTTGACACCTGGTTTTGAAGGGGAAATTGGACATCTTTGTTGGGAGAGACAGATATTTTTTCTAAGGACTTATAATCATTAGCACAGGGTTTTACAGTCCTGCTCAGCCGTGATGGTCTGTTTCTTTTAAATTTAACATGATGAGTTTGAATAGATATTTTTTCTCATTACTATTGAAAGTGACCCCTTTGAATGGCAAATTCTTTTTCTCATTTCATTCAGATTCCTTTCTAGTTTTTTTTTCTTCTTCAGATTAATAAAATAGCAGAAAAGAAGGATGTTGGACCCAAATGTCATGGTTGTAATTAAGGGATGTGTCAGTACTGCTGTGTCTCTCCAGGAAAAAAGCCCTGAGCTCTCTTTCTGTGTGTGAGTGTGTGTGTGTGAATGACATTGTTTATGTTTCACTTATCTGTGGCAGATGTTAGCTGAGTGAAATTGAATTCCTGGCAATGAGGGGGAGAGATCCCGGCGTGCATCCTTTTTTATGTCTGGGGACAGGATTTCTCCTGGCCGGCCTTGATCCCTTGATTGTGTGCCCTGCGATGTTGTTGGTGGATAATGACAAAGGTTGAGGGTGAAAAGAGGCTTTTCCTGAGTCACAGGGCCAAGGAACCTCTGTGTTTGAATCTGATAATATCTCACACTGGTGAAACAGAAATGATGCATAAAATAAACCTCTTATACACAGTACATGACAAATTATATACAGTAATACAAATCAGCTGTGTAATTCTTTTTATTAACAACGCTGGTGAATTACAGGTTCCAGCGGCTCCTCGCAAGTTTGAGTAAAACACATATCATGCTGGGTTTATGGTTCTTCATATTTCTGCTTTTTTCCACATTATCAGGATAGACTTGTAAATCTTCCTGAAAGATAAATCCTGCAGTGATAAAATGTAGTCAGTCATCTTTATTGGATTTCGGAGACTGGTGTGAAGACGGCGAGATGAAATTGCTGCTCGCAAATAAAAACACGGCAGAGCCCCTGAGTGAAAGGCTTTGCTCGCATGCTGAATAGCACGCATTTATCTCAAAACTCCTCGCTGCTGTTTCTGCTGCAGTCGAGCATTTCCCCCAGAAATTGTTGGTTAGATGATGCAGCATCACTTTACTGTAAAACCAATAGAGAGAGAGAGAAAATAAAGAGAGCAATTTGATGTCATTTGCAGAGAGGCCAGGCTCATGTGTAGGCGCTCTCTTTCCTCCTGTTTACCCCGAGCTGTTTCTCAACCCGGGATAACAACCCTGAACAAACATGACTATCAGCTGATATTGCAGAGGTCTCCACAAGCATGTGCAGATGACACTCATTACCAGTGCAGGTCAGGAAGATACACAGGCAGCAGTTACACAACAACACCTCTTTAGCTTCCTTATGCTCGATGAAATTACAGCGGAGAAAATTGAGATGGAAATAAAAACATAAACAATGAATGATGCAAGCAGTGATGAACGGGCCCTCGCACTTTCCCACCTGTCTGGGGCACTGACGGGATGCTGCCTGGTTTGGCCATGCATCACCACAATCAGATGTTGGACGCACAAGTAAGAGGATATTTCCTGCGTGTATTTCCACAACAACATTATGAAATGACAAAGGCTTCACAAATTAGCATTGTGAAAGATAATAGTGACCAAATTCTCAAGGAGGAGTTGGTGAAAGTACAACGCCTGTATATGGCTTTACTTTGAAAGATACCTTTAAAGTAAATCGCTATATCACTATAGAATATAGAGCTGACTTTCCATGTCCAAAGCATAACAATATAGATTGAAACACAAAAAGTGTGAGCATGGGAGTTTTGTAACTTTTTGCATATAAAATGAAGATTAAAGCATGAAATCCAAGATGCCTGACATCCGGTCTGGTAAAAACATATTTGAAAAATTAAATAAGCTCTTAAAGATAAGCACAATTATACCACCAAATTTCGTGAACACCAAAGTAACTTTATCCCAACCATGGGGTGCCTTTAAGGGCTCTTTGAGCCCGCTGACCTCTGGGCCCCCAGCACTTTAGTATAAATAAAGGTTAATAACATTTTTTGTTTGAAATAATGAAAAAGTAATATACAATATACAAACTGAAGATGCAAAAAAATATATAGTTCAAGCCCTGCATATTTCCTGTGCCTTCTCTGTTAACACTGGTGTTATTGTAGCGTAGCTGCTGTTATGCAATGCTCCGTTTGAAAGATTACATAATACTAGGTACATAATCTTAGCGCGTCTACTGTGTCTGATGTTTACAGTGGTTGCTATAGTGCTGTTGACATCATGTAGGTACACATTATCCCGTATGGACTTCCATGTGCTCAACATTACAAATTGATGGAACATCTAATTAAACTGCTGTAATCTGGTGTTCCACTCAACTAATATAGTTGAGTATCAAGTTTTCAAAATAGATACAAAAAGTGCAGTTTGGAGGGTCATTTAGGCTAAAAAAAATAATAATCTGAGCCTAGCATGGCCACATTGCATTTTCCAGTTAATAGCATGCATGCTTTAAATATTAGTTCCTGTCCCTCTTATTTCTTTGTTGTTGTGTCACCTGACTTCAGGGTCACATTAGCCTTCTGTTACGTGTAAACAGTCTGTCAGAGTGATGCTGCAGTTTGTAGTCTGGTCATGTTATATTCATATTAAACAGGATGCTGGCACACACTAGAATAATGACTTACATTTTAATGCAGCAGTGTTTCTATGGCTCAACTCCACATCTGCATTAACAGTTGAATAAAGGTAAACTCAGACCTGCAAGTCTGCCACATCTGTCTGGAGATCACATTGAAATGAGAAACAAAAGCTTGTCATGTCAATTAAAGGGAAAATGAGACGAAACCAACAGATGAAGGACGGAGTGTGATATGACCATACCTTAATGTACAGATTGTGGATTTTTGACCCAGTCCACTGAGGTTTAACTTATCTAAGAAGATCATCCCAGATGTTTAAATAAGTACTCCATCCTACACTTTTCAGTATGCTTGCCAATTCAAACACAAAACAATCAAAAAAGCACAATATGACTACAATGGGGCACAAAATAATGAAAAAAAAAACACAACACATCTACCGAGAGACACAAAATTACCATAAAGAGACAAAAAAAGCAGAAACATATGCATGACAACTGCAAACTGTCACTCCAAGAGACCCATACCGACCGCAAACAGATGCAAAATGACCTCAAAGAGACACAAAACAACTACAATGAGACCAAAAAATATACAACACTACCAAAAAAGACACTAAATGTCTTCAAAGAGACTCAAAAAACCCCAAAAGGAGACAAAAAATGACCTCAAAAGACACACAAAGCATCAAAAGATGTGTAACAACAAAGTAATGCAGAACAACAAAGAGACACAAAATGACCTCAAAGACGCACAAAGCCCAGAGGCCCATTGTCTCATAATCCGTCCATGTTCCGTACAGTGTGTAATCGGTGGAATACACCTTTAACTGACTAATATAAAGTAAGCTCTCAGCAGATAGTGGAACGATGTCTTTGTCCGCCTTCACGTGCTGGCTGTTCACCAACAGCCTTCACACTAATTCTCTGCTAATGTAGATTCACACTGTGCTGCCATATATCATCTGTAACCATGAATACACCGTACAGTATTTATCTGCCCTTCGACAATACAGATGATAGGCCCCTGAATGGAACAGCAACAGTTGGCACGCTCCCAACTTCCATGGGCCGGGTTAATAAATAAAATCCCTTTACTGTAATAATTCATCCTACATATCTTGTCTGGGCATCGCACGCATATAGCAGCTCCTGAAACGGCAACAACGAGCATGAAGGTGCCCTTCAAGATGCCTGAATAAAACGCAAATTCTGTACATTGAAAAAGGACCACCAGAACTAAACCTGTTATGCTTTCAATTTGATCCCTTGTAGCATGAAGTTGACCCCTTTATCTACGCCACAGATTGAATTGAAGACGCCGAAGGAGTTTGTGTGGAGGAGAGTTATCATTCACGGCTGCTTTTTAGGGGGTCTTGGGTTTTAAATACACAGATAATGGGAGTGAGGAAGGCACATTATTAAGAAAAGCGCGTGGAGCAGGAGGGTGGTGCCATCAGTCAAAAAAGACATTAGAGATTTCGATCAGTCCTGTTATATAGGAAAGCGTATGCACAATGTGGCTGATCTCCATATTCATATGTATATCTCTGTGCGGTGTCATTAATAATCCCAAAGATGGTCCATAAACTCAATGGTGGAGCAATGGAAATTCAATATGAGTAAGCGGATGGTGTAGAGCCTTAAAATATGTGGGGGTTTTGATTAGGGTACACGGATGGGGAAGTGGATAAGGAGAAGATATAAAAGCAGCCACACATCTGCATCCCCACAGGAGGCTCTCGGAGAGGAAGATGAATATGGATTCCCATTAGAAAGCGAATAGTTCATATCCAGGTGATTTGTTGCGAGGTATCAGCAGCTCAAATCTACTACTCCCCTCCCTCCTACGCCGCCACTCCTCCGGTGAAGTCATTTGTGGAACGAGATTCCTCCAGACACCCCAGATTAAAATGCAGTTGAATGAAGTGGCAGGTGGCAATCACTCCCCCCACAACCCCCAAGCTCCCCTCATCTCCCAGCTCTTATTTTATTGAAGTATATAAAAAAAAAAACCTCCAAGAGGATCCTGGTAAGTGCAGAGAGATTTTGCGGGAACATCGGTCACAACCTGATGCTAACGACGCCTGATGAAAGGGCGGGAGATGAGCGTGTGTGATGAAAATGCATGCAGGTGCCCGGAGCAAGAATCAACAATGAGGCTCTATGACAAGACACCATAAATAATAACCAGCAACTGCTTGAGCAATTTTTGACAAATGCTTGGCGGCGTGCCCTGACACGGCTTGGTTTTTTGGGTAACGATGCTCACCTGGAGGAAGAAGCAGAGGTTGTATTTTGGGTTGGGAGTGAAGGATGTTCTGGCAACACACATTGACCTGGTTTCTCGAAATAGAGCCATTAAACTTTACCCAATGACACAAGCAACGCTGGAGTTTATCAAACTTTTCCCCCATTGTAACCACATATGAATGTCGATGTTGGTATCTGCTCATCGGAATATGTTATCACCCTCTCTCTCCGCAACCTCGGCCTGTCACTGAATGGCGAGCCAAGGTCAACATGTTTGCACAAGGAGGAGATACGTCGAGGTCAAAAGTTTATCAAAGAAAAAGAAAATCCCCATTCAGCCCGGCACCCATGGATGGACAATGGATGAAGATGGAGATCACGGGTGGACAATGCTGCTGACCTCAGTCACTCTGCCTCAGTCACTCCTCCTTTCACCTTCATATCTTTGCACCACTTCTCAGTGTTTTCACACCGAATCAATAGGAGCCATATAGAACGGCTGACTTGGAATTAGCTGGAAAAGTAATGACAAAAAATATCAATAAGTGTAGATAATGTGGCTGCAAATGTCTTCATTGCCATGACTGTAATGGAAAGCCATTATCATTTTACTGCTGTAAATTCCCTAACCAATTGTAATTGTAATATTATAGCCTATTGCAGTACAGTCGTGATATTTTTATTGCAGCTTCTATATTTCAGGGGAATGAACAAACAGTGAGATATGACCCTCTCTGATTGTAAAGGTGGGCATCTCTTTTATTACATGGAGACACTACAGGTAAATAGGGAAACATTTTATATAACAGATATCACCATGAAGCATCCCCAGTTGATTACCAATAATAAAATAATATATTTTTTTTTATTAAATGTTTTCTGAATGTGTTTCAACACATAATATGTAATTTTCTGGAACAGGGAGGGAGTTTCAATTTGGTCCAGCTGTAGCAACCGCAGTCTTCTTTATTTATACCGAGAGCAGAATTATCCAGAGTTTCTCCTCCTCTCCCAAACAAATGGACCCAGTGACCAAAACCAGAAAAGCAGAGAGTAAAGCAGTTTCAAAAATTAGTATTTCTCTGATGTTGTTCAGCAGACAGGTGCTGCTAATGTTTGCTCAGCTTGTTTCCCTGTTAACTTAAGATCCAGACATCCGATGACCAAAGTCCGTCATCCAGTTTAAATATGTACTTAAAAACAACCAAGATCTTAAAAGTGTAATGAAAAGTAAATCTATGACAACTTTTGGTTTGTCTGGGTTTGAACATTGTTGGAAACATTTGGGATAATGTACCTAACATAACCCTATAATATAAGTAGATCTAGTTGTTTTAAAATATCTCAATGCCGAAGTATCATATTGTACTTGAATGCAAATGAGGCTTAATAGGCAAACTTTTGTTGAATTTAGGAGAAATCTACAGCCCTACTGACAAATCTTAGTAAAATAAACTTCTACATGTGTATTTTGGATATTTTCTTTCCACTAGTCTGAAAGAAGCTATCAAAAGCGATCAAAAAAGATGTTTTTGCCTGTAGTATCTCCTTTTAAAACATGTTTCAACACAAACCTATGTAAGAGGAAGCTTTCTGTGTTGTTTTTGCCCTGTCTTCCACCAACATGTCCCAACCCAGGCCCCTGGTACCACGTATCCCAGTCAATCCACCTACTGTTTCCTGGCTGCCTCACTTTGTTTGCAGATGACAGGGCTGGAGTTCCTCCGCCTTTGTTGAGCATGTGCACAGAGATCAGCTTGTGTGTGTGCTTACAGTGGACCGTGATGATAATTCCTGGCAGGCATCTCAGATATGCAGGTGTTTGCACATGTTTCCTCACGGGTGCCTCACCCTTTCCATTGCCGCTTCCTTTGGAACGGGACCTCCAAGAAAAACAGCGAGGCACGGGGGGGCAAACGTAAACACGGGCCGTACAGATTGATGAGTGTGAAGCCATGTTATATAAGCCAATGCTATTCAGCTGGAGGGGGAGTGTTCGGAGGCTGGCACTTGATGTAGGTGCTTGAGAGGAGACGTAGAACACCGGCCGACTGTCAAAACACCTGGCGTGTTGCAACATGGCACATTTGCAGTTGAATGTGTTCACATGGGGTTTCTATAGCAAACTATTTCAAGTGTGTTGCAAAACATGCTGATTTGATAGCCGGAGCAGTGGTGACAGATGTGCATGGCTGCAGAGAGGAGAGGAACTGGAGGCATGTGACTTCTATAAAGGCAGCAGACTGAGGAGTTCCTCCATTGCAGGTGTGGCTTATAGTCATGGCCACAAGGCTTTTTTCAATTGTTTCTCTGCCAATTAAAGCAGCTCATCAGAGACTGATGGTGGAGCTGTTGTTAGTCTAATTAGTAGCCACAGGCCATGTTGGAGTCTCACTACTCTGGCTATGGCATAAGCCTTCATATGAACAAGTAATCACAAGTCCAGTGTGCAAATCCTCCCAAGAATGTCTCATTATCTAACAAACAGCGCTGCAGACGTTTTATAGCATATTTATTGTGTGTTTCAGCATCTTTGGGAGTTTAAATACATTTGTCTGTTTTAGGTTAAAACACCCCTCCATTCAAAGACATGTTAAAGTTACTTTGTTTTGACGTTCTTCTCTGTTCTGAATGATCTATGTGCGTAGATGTGAGTTTGACAGTCCTGTCTTTATTAGTGCTGTACGTGTTCACCTTGAATCACCCTGATAAAAGTGAGTTTCAGGCCTATATGTATGAGGAGGATTTCACAATCACCATGTTTGGAAGCCAACAAGGGTGCAGCATCCAACTTACACAAGAAATTTGAAACTCCCAGAACACAAACGCTGAGAATGGACTTTTCATGAGGTCTTATACATTTTGTGTGCAGAAATGGAATTTATAAGACATTTTCACTGTAGGAACTTTTTATGGAGTGCCGAGAACATTTGGGGGAATTTAAGGGCATCTAAAATCTATCTTATCTCAGTTCATATGCTGTGTTATAAAAACATCTCTTCTAACTGCATTTAAAAAAAATCTTATCATAGGATAGGAATGTTGCTTTGACATAACTGTCTTAACTTCAGGATTTCCCAACAGGAATGCTAAGTTACGTTGGCATAGACCAGGAATATTCAACTTATTTTGTTCGGGTCACACAGGAGAACAGAAGTTTAGTAGGTATTGTTTGTCTCTGTCTTCCCCCTGTGTTTCAGAAATGGTCTGATCAGACATGATTTAAGTCCCCCCTTGCAGTTGAGCCAGCTTGGTTTGTTCAGTTCAGCTGAGTTCAGTTCAGGTCAGGATTGCATACTTTAAGTTTATGCAGCAGGGGAGGACTGGCACACGAAGAGCAAAACAGACTCAGACTGCAGTCTGGATTTAAACATTTGTATTTGATACATTACAGGGCTGCACAGACAGTGAAAAATGACTGAGTTTAATTCTGTTTCGTTCTCTCATTGTTGGGTCCACAACCTTTATTGCACTTTCTTAATTTTGGGGTTATTAAAAATGTATAAATCCTCATGCCCACCACCTTGGTACCTCACATACTGTTTGTTGGCAGTGATGTCAACAACTATTTCTTTAAATTCAGTCATCACAGAAATTTAAACACGAAAAGTCATGTAACAGTAAATAAAAAAACAACATTATGTTTTCAACAGCCCTCCATGTACATTTATGCGCTGAAGTTTGATTAAACCTGTGCACAAAATCACAACTCCAGCTAAAGTATAGAGTTATAGATAGAATCAAAGCGTGCATGCTCGTGCCCTTCGCCCTTTCACTCGCCGTCCCCTGGCCAGCAGGCCCCATCAAAAGTGTCGTCCCGCTTCACAGCAATGACAAGGCACCATTTGGCCGGTAGATGTTTAACCACGTCCCAGGGCACCAGCTGGCACTCAACCACACTTCACATTTCCCTCCAAAGTGAGCCTCCTGTTGTCCGTCCGTACTCCCAGGAGCTGAGAGGAGGGAGGTGGCAGTGAGAGGAGGGGTGGGCTAACAGGCAAACACTAAAGGTTACCATCCCCATTTCACATCAAATATCAAGGACACCAGTAATTACCGCATACAGCTGAGAGGTTCCGACACCAGCGCAGGGTATCTCTTCTATCTGACCTTGTAGTAGCCTGGACTGAAACGCTAGAAGCTCATACTGGAAGGGTGACTACAGAAAAAAACACTTGAAAATGACACTCACTAATTGCAATGCTCCCAAAGTGCAGTGTACCCTAATTGCATGTCAGGATGTGTCCAGTTTTCCCGTCTCTCCGGCGAGGAAATAGATTTCTCTCCGGATTTGATCCCATTGTCGGTGCAAACATGGCCCGCTCTCCTCACCTTTTTGTCAATGTCAGGAAGCATAATGCAAGTTAAAGACCCCAGCAGCCATCTCAATTGGCTTAAATTTATGTTGAAGGTTAGCTGGAAACACACATGAAGGAGCAAGGAGGATTAAGAGAAAAAAAAAGACAACTGGAAGGAAACACAGAAGAAATTCACAGCGCTTATTAACATCCCTCTGTTACTCAGTGTTGCGTGTGGCCGGGGCTGCAGAATGAAGCGAGGGTGTGAGTGTGTGAATTTCTGCTTGTCGGCTTTGTGGGTGGGCACAGGGCCGGGGCTGCATGTGCTGTGCTGGGCTAATACGGAGTCAACCGGGAGAATTTGATCCCTGGTTTGGAAGGCCAGGCGCATTGTTAAATTCCCGGATTAGGCGGCTGTAAAGGGAGGGAATGTTAACTGTGCTGGTCAGCAGGCTCGGCCGGGATCAGCACGCTTATTGAGGCTGCTCTGAGCGGCTGTCACCCGCTGATAGCGTGAGATGACATGACGCCCAGCCGCGTCGCTCCCCACTGACCCACATACCACACCTACGTACAGAAAGTCCCAAATAACTGTGCTAAAATCTGCCATGGCTGTTAATTAATTCTCACAATAGGTCAACCGACTGTGAGCTTATGTGCTTTGACTGCATTAGCTGAAAATTTGAAGCTCCAGAAATAAATAGTCAGCTCCTGTGTGACACCTTCATGATATTGAACTAGATAAAGAGTAGAACCCCAACTGAGAATTTATGAAAAAGTGCTAATTTTAGAGGTGAAAATTGACCAGTTAACAATATGGCAGCCACTTATAGTGACTTTTCGAGCTGTTAAAGAATATTTAACAATATCATCCAATATATATTCAATGTCTGCCAGTAATAGAAATAAAAACTGACCATATAATCTTCAATTTAAATAAAGAATAAATAAAAAATAATTATTATAAATAACTCCAATATCGCTAGATACCAATATTTCTGTGATAGGACGATACCGGCCTTAAAAATCTGCCAATGGAGGAATCCGTCAGGCTCTAATAAAGAGCACACTCTCGATGAATAAATGTTTTTGGAATATGTTTACAGCTAGAGCAGCTGAGCTTAAAATAAGAATCCCAGCAATGTGGCACACCTGTGCTATGAATAGCCATGATGCAAAGCTGTGTATGTGAAAAGTGTGCATGTCTTACAATGGGAGCGAGGAGTGGGAAGTCTCCAACCGAGAATGATCAATTAGGAACTCGCTCAGGTACCCCACGCGCTGTCATGGCTTATTTGGGTTGTTGTTGCCACCGCTGTTGTTTATTGAGCCCCAGCCATTAGGGTTTGTTGGGGAAGAGGTGATGTTGTGCTCCTGTTCTCCCCCCACCCTCCTTGTTTTTTCCCCAGGGAAGGCAGTCGTGTCTCCAGTCATTACAGGCTGTGTGTTTGAGGTGAGTGGGCTGCTGTGTGTCTACACTCGGCTCTTCAGTCACTCGAAAGCCACCCGCTCCCTCCTGCCTCCCTCCTGCCTGCCTGCCTGCTCAGTCTGTGTTGCAGAGGGGAGGCACTGGCTCGTGTCATTGCTCTCTGGGGCATTGCCCCGGCCCTGTTTGTCTGTCTGTTTACCTGTCTGCTTTAGTCTGTCTGTCCGTCTTTTTGTGTCACCTTGCCGCTGCGGCGCAGTGGGCCTCATGGTGTCTGTCCTGTTGCAAGGCTTCAAAATGCCACTGGTTTGGGGCTCATGGCAGAGACAAGTTCACACACTCTTCATTATTAGCGTCAACATGTTGTGTTGAGTCTTACTCAGTGCTTGTTAGGGCAGTAGCAAAGGTGCCTGGGCGGTGCCTATTAAAATAGGCTTTATTTGGTTTAAGGGAATTGCATGTTGTGCTCCACAGGAGGCTTCATGGTGCTTTGTTTGCTCAACTGTTATCATCATTAATAGTCAGAGGTGGCTGGGTTTTTGGAGCCAGCAGTGACCAGATTTGGCGTTAAGTTAGCAGATAGTGCTAGCATGAGATTGGTGAGCTAGCTAGCTTGGTTAGCAAGGTGCAAAAATTAATTAATAAAATACTGTTTACTGTTACTGTTTTTAGCAATAATAACCAAGTTTTATGATATATAATAAAATGGCTTTTTTGAATACTTTAACCTTATTGGTTAATTACAGTCCATTATTTCAAATTAATATGCTGTCAAGTTATTGATTTTCTTTAGTAAGCAGTCAGGTAATCAGTAAGATAATGTACAGCAAGCATGTCAAATAAATCCCTATATAGCAATGATGAGCGGCTTGCTGTACATTTCCCCTTAATAATTTACCACTGACAGAGCCCATCATGCCTGCATACTGTGAATATTTTCTTTCACCTCTTTTTGCTGATAATTGCTTGTGTTGTGGAGTATTTTTATGAAAATATTATTATTATTATTAAATAGTAGTTGTACTATCATTAGCAGCAGATGCAGTATTTGAGTCAGTATCATTGGCAGTCATAGTGGCAGTATTAGAGCTTACTCATTACCTGCCCTGTCTACCCTTTTTTTAAGTCATTAGTACTCGCAGGTTTAGTGAGAAACAAGTCAGGCTTCACTCTGCATCAGCGTCTATTTGACGAGTAATTAAGGCCATTAGTATGTACAGTTTGTACTTGGTATATTTGTTTATGTCAGTCCTATTCCCTGGAGCCCGTGGCGGTGTGATGGTATAATTCACCACTCAGCCTGTTTCCCGGAAACTGCTGCTCGGAACAACAAGTTTGGTTGGAAAGCAGTCATGAGATATGAATGAGTCATTCTCAGCTGGGCAAAGGTATCTGCTGGAGGGGGGAGGGGGTGAGACAGAGAATCCCTAACAGTGATGATTATCATCTGATTGCTGGAGCAACCAGATGATGATGTACAAACAGGAACACGTGTTGTATTATGGCAACCTTAATGATTATTTATTGAGCCTGTGTTAGCTGTAATATTGGCTGCTCAGATGGGAACTGAAACCAACACTGTGTGGGTCACCTTAGATCAAAGTGTTCACTCAAGTGTTCTCTCTGTGAATATCTGTTATGTAAGCTTGGGAAAATGGACTTGCAGGGTTAAAATGAAAGGGGCTAACATGGTAACAATTATGCTAAAGAAAACTCACAATGGAGCATAACAAAAGCAATGGGTTATGAAGGGACACAAGGGGTTTCGGATAGGATTTCCTTTTGATAGGGAAAGAAAACACGTAAAGTTTGAGGAAAAAGGGAGGGCGACGGAGGGGAGGAACTCGTGAAAGGAAATGCCGATGACACACAGATCAAATAAATGACATAACTGTGCAAAGTTCAACAGTGTTCACCCGCAAGTGAGGTCATAGTGGGTAGGATTTGTTACTTTGGCAACAGCAGGCTGTTAGCCTGCCCACTATCTGTGTCCTAATGTACAGACAGGCGCTGAGTCAACAAAGCCCGTGTTTGGAGTCAACCTTTAAAAGTCACGACCTTAGCAAAAGGTGCAGTGAAGCTGATGTGTTTCCTATACTGCACAGATACCTAAAGTTCACACTCTGCATTAGCTGATCAGCTTCCCTGACAAAAACACAATTATAATAAAGTAGCACCTTAGAATAAAGATTTTCCAAAGTTCATTCTTTGCAGTGGAATCTTACCTTGGATTCACACAAGGAAGCAGGAATGAAATGTGATGACTCAAGGCTTACTCATAATGCTGCTGCTCAAAGTCTCTCTTTACTCATAATGCTGCTCAAAGTCTCACACTAAATAAGACTGACATCCATGACAAAGCAAACCATGTTGAAAAAAATCCTTCTTTTAACCCCTTTTCACCCATCAAATTAGTTCTGTTTCCTGAACCGGTTCTATTCAGGATTCTTGGAACCCGGGTGCTATCTAGTGTACCAGCCCACATTTCCACCAGTTTTGAATGAAACCATTGTAATCAAGGATGCGTCATTAACATCGGGTGTTGCACAATACACAACGGAAGTATGTTGTAAACAGTAGTAGCAAGATGGCGGCTCACAATGATTACCTACAAGCATTTGTTCTGCCATTACAGGTTTGTTTTTATCCAAAAACAAGCATGGATCACACCTACTGACTGTTTTGAAATAAAGCCAAGGAAAATCTGCCATTTTCCAGTTCTAGCTAGGAACCAGCTTTTTGGGTTCTGACCAATTTCTTTTTGGTTGAAATGGTCTGAATGGTTCATAATTAGGCCGGAACACAAAAGCACTTCTCTTTCAGCAGTGGAGTCAGAGAACGTCATCCGAAACTGATCTGTGGCCTAGATCTGAGGCAATAATAGATAGATCTGAGTTTGGATAAGCATGATAAGCAAGCAGTGGTGTCACATTGTTCTCAGTTGTGTGAGGACAAAGACCCCCTGGGCAGAGACCTGCCTCCCAGGTCACTGGCTCAGACACAGACGTAAGTTTAGATAGCACACTGAGGGAGGTGAATGGCATTACATTGTAAAACACAGATTTAGTATCAGATTAGAACCAGGCACAAAACTGTTTTAAATATAGGCAAAAAATGCACGAACTAGTAACATATGACAAGAGAAAAACAAATGGTCCTCCTGTTCCTCATTGCAGAATCTGCAGAATGATTATTCAGTCTTGTAAATATATTGAAAAACTTTTTATTCTTAAAGGATTTTTATCCGTTTAATGAATTGAGCCAGAGGTGGCAGATTAAATCCATCAGGGTGGCTGATTTATTTACAGTGTTGGGATTGCGGAAAAATTGGGATTTTAAGCACTAGAAGAAAAGAAGAGCGCTCAGAAAAATATAATTTTTTTCATTAAAGTTCTAAAAATTGAATTCATGCCATGTAGACAACAATCACTTCCCTGTGACAGGAATGACAAACAGCTCAAATGTTTTCTCCAGCAGTGACTGTGAAACTATGAGTCAGTGTTACTTTTATTCATGCACAAGGAATTTATCTGAGTGCTCTCCAGAACTGGGTGATACATGAGCCTGGATCACAGTCTGAGAATACTGCATTCAGCTCATGGTCATGGTAACCTGATCATAACCCCTCACCCCCTCCCTCTTCTTTCTCTCCCACACCCGAAAGTGTACAATGAATACATCCCAGTTCCCTAATCAGAGGGTTGGGTCCTTGTTTATACCGTGGCCTTGATAAATACCACCCCCGAAACAGCCAGAAAGCACTGGTTCCCACAGAGGTTGGCAGAAAATAATAAAAATACTTAACATTCCTGCACCCTGTATAATGGTGGTAGCCTTTAGTGCCGAGCTGGCATCACTGGAGGGAAAAACAACTTTTATCCCCTGAATGCACCACCCTGTGTGAAACAATGACCATTGAACTGTCCTGCAGATTTTCCAGCACTTTTAAGATCTACCACTGAAATCTCTCCCTGCGTGACTGCAATGTTCAAACAAAGCGCTACTTGAAATCTTTCGCTGGCACAATGTGTTTCCGTATTTTCTGAACCTGCGGTTGGAAGGAGTGAATGATGCTCAGGAGGGAGGGGGGTATAAGAAATCCCTTCACTGTTTGTTTTTCCAGCAATGACTATTGGTTTCATTTGAACAGAGACTCCTGAGGGTGACGAGAGTGACTCTGGAGATAAGAAACACTGACTCTGTTGCTATTCACTTGAGCGATAACCTCAAGGCCTTATGACACAGCCTGCATGGTCACTGGTAATGTGCTGTTGTCAAAACACCAACACCATACACTGGGTCACATGCAGTCCATTACAGAGTGTTTTCAAGGCTTCTGGTGCACTAGCATTGCCAATTTTCACTTTAGTGAATCATCTGAACAGTTTTTTTAAGGCAGAATGAGGCTTTCTAAGGTAATTTGAGTCCAAATCCCAACTTGTTTAGATTTTATAGCATTGTATTTTTTTCTGAAAGCCACGACGTATGTTTGAAATCATATGAAACTGAGGTTTTTAGTGTGGTCTACCTGCTATCCCATGTATCAAGATGATTTGCTAGATTTCTGGTGAGAGAGGGCCCAGGCACATGCTGCTTATTGCACCTTTAAATCCACTGTTGTCAATGCAGACGTGCGGAAGACGCACTCATGCACCTATTTTTCAGGGCCTGACAGCTCAACCATGAGCAATAGTTCAACTTTTAGGTCATAACAGCATGTCATGTACCAAGGAACAACCAATCACAGACAGCAGATATCTTCTCTTTTTCTGCTAAATGAAAGTATTTGGTCATAAACCAAAGTACTGGACAAACTAATATTTTGACCAAATGATGGTGCTAAATAGATTATCATTAGATCATCACATCCTCAGGGGCAATCCAGCAAATAATTGTTGAAAGATCGCACTTAAAATCACAAACATCATCACCATGATGGAACTAGAGGAAACATTGTAGTCAATAAACATTGCATGAAACAGCTGGCAGGATGCTTTTTCATTCTACATATTTACATATTTCCTATAAAAACGGTAAGCAAAGGAGGGTTTTGTCACGGATATTGATTGGTACTGTAAATGGTAAATGGACTGCAGTTGTATAGCGCTTTTCTAGTCATAGCGACCTCTCAGAGCACTTTAACACTATAGATCATTCATCCATTCATACTCTCATGACGCAGCATCAGGAGCAATTTGGGGTCCAGTATCTTTCCCAAGGATACTTCGATCAGGGATCAAACCACCGACCTTCCAACTGCTCGACCATCTAGGCCACAGCCGCCCCATTGGGTTGGTGCTTAAACTGGCCATTTGCGCTGAATGTGCATTATATGAAACTGGTATATACCCTCAAGTACAGAATGAATCATCAACATTTTGTATCATTATCGAGGAAAAGAATAACTACATAACATCTACTTTATCACTGTTGGACCAGATACTGGAATCCAGGTGACTATATTCCAATAGACACAAGACTTAACTTTAGGTATTGTGATGAATTATGATGGTCTGTTTTTAATTATGTTGGAACTATGGCTGTTGAACCGACCTCAGCATATTTAAATGGATGTGTTTAAAAGGTCAGCTTTGACTCATATGGGATTAACATGTCCCCCTATTAATAAACACAATAAAATAATGACATTCTTTAAGGCTTAATAGCTTAAGACTTGTGTACCTAAACAAAAGCAGATCCATTTTATTGCCATTTTACTCTATGTAGCATTGTGTGTGTAGCAGGGAAGAACCTCCATCATATCAGAGGTGGACAATATTGATTTCCACCCCAATATATCAGCGCACTGATATATCGGTGTGTTCTGAATGCAGGCGCACAAACCAATTCACAAACCTCCATCACCAAACATCACAAGCGCGTCCTGACTGATTGCCATGTCCCTTGCATGTCCGCTAGGACAACCTACAACACACACATGTACACACACTCGTGGGGCCCACTCTTCATCCTCAAGGTCAAGAGCTGCTGGGAGGCAGAGGCTCCTCATTGATGGCCTGATGGAGCTGACACCACACGACCCATTGTACACACATGTTGATCTGTCCCCAGACGTGGCCTGACAGCGGCACATAAGGCCAACGTCGCACTAAACCATCAATGCATTTCAATGAGAGGATCTCACCGGTCATGTTTGTGTGTGGCGAGGGGGGGCAAGAATTGTAGCGAGTGGGGGGATTGTAACAAAGCTAAACACATTTGCAGGCTGGACAAGCTTCAGCCCTGTGGAGTATGTAATCCAAAACCAGGCCAATGATTATCTCCCCTCCCCGCAAGCGCTGACTCAATTCTGATTTATGATTGGAATGAATATTGATTTTCCAGGAGCTCTTTTTCCCCCCTCGCTCTTCCCTTCCATTTCTCCTTTTAACAAAAGAGTGAATGATGTATGTGCATTGATTTCCAATCAATTATTTTTATTCTCATTTTATTTAAGCTTGGACAAATTTTCAGTGGCACCCGCGGAGAGCAATGCATCTCTATCAATAGTGCTGTACCTCATTACTAACTGGCCTCCTGATAGTAAGCAGGGAAATAATGAGTGGACGTTTATTTCTGAGTCTGTCATGTCGGCCTAAACATTGTTGGCCCATAAATTTGTCTCAACTTCATTTCTGTGACATTGACAAATAAATTAGATAAATGAATACTCTATTTTTCTGGCTGTGTACAATTGGTACTATTATGTACCATTCATCTTTACCAAATGTTGCCCAAACTTATGATCTATTTCTCCAAAATGTTCAACTATGTGGATTACATCATCAATTCAAATTTACAATTTTTTACATGAAGTTCAGTTTTGTTATCTAATAAAATTTAGTAGGCAGGGGTGGCTGAATATGGGTTGTATGTAGGATCAGAACATGACCAACACCAGGGGTTAAAAATAAGGATTTATCTGCATCAGTTGTGACATCACAACTATACAAAAAACTAATTTAAACACAGTTTCTTTATACAAGCTGTGTGCATTTCCCCGGATTGGAGAATTCTAAGTAATTCCTAGAGCCGAAGGGGATGTCTACAAATTTTCATTTTAGCCTCAAAAACAGTTTATATCATTAATAAATGATCAAAATAGACTATATTTAATACATTTTCTGACAATCAATAAGTCCGCTAATCATTTCAGTTTTAGATTCGTCATAATGTCCACAGGGGATGATGAACGTAACACTGGGGAACAGCCATAGTGTTTCCCTGTACACATTAAGGAAAACCATACCAGAGTGGGTCTCCAGTGCACCCAGGTTGCTCAGAAAAACTCCTTAGAACAACTCACTAATTGAGTTGACAGTGATGCATTAAAATGGGTCATCGTGGAATTGCTCTTTCCTGTGGCTACTGGCTGGGCTGGGATTACATAACGATGATAAAGCTGCGGACCTGGCCTTCCAAGATAAAAGCTGCCATGCAGGACCTCGTGCATTCTCTAAATGCTTCATCTAAGAGGCCTTCTGAAGGAAGTGATTACTGCAGAGCTGCCCACTAATGCTCCAGCGGGACCCGACGGTGTACTCTGTTATTCATCAAACACAGACAGTGTAAGCCTTGGCAACTTTGAAAATGCATGAATAATGAGTGGGGATGTTATTGTGCAATGATAAGCTGTTCATTCTTTTACATTTCATGGAGTGACAAAGGAAGTTTTAGCAGCTCTTGGAATGGACATGGACTCAGTGAGTTTTTACTCTTCAAAGCAAAGTGTCCACTCAGTCCTACAGGGACATAATGAATAGCCCCATTAGTGACATAAAAGCAAAGTGGAATTCCTTTGCAGGGCTACTGAGGCCAGCTCCGGGCTTCACAAGGCATCCCATCGCCATATGACTAAATCAGATGCTATGGGTGACAAATATGGCCTCACAGCTGAGCGCAGCACAAAGGACACTCAGTTGTCTACTCGGGCCGGCAGCAGAAAATACAGCCACTCTGAAGACAATGTGGCTCCTGTGTCGAAATGTTGTTTATCTCATCAGGCGATGGCGTGCCAGGTTGTGGTGCGACTTAATGCTGTGAACTTATGGAACAAGCAGCAGAAAGAGATGCCTCTGTGGCACGCGAATACTTCTGCAAAGAGGAAATGATAAGGATGACGTAATGTCGATGCCAAATATGTTATGGAATGTTATTGGAATGAAGAGTCATTCACGAGGGAATACAGCCGGGTATCACCACACTATGCTGGAATAAAGGAAGATTTAATTTAGCTATCGTTTAAATCTGTCTTGTTTACTTTGATAAATGTTTAAGTATCAAGTTCACTAACTTTATGTAATATTCTAATTTCCTTACACAGTGGGTCCAAACAGATTCTGCTACAAAAAAACATGCTTATTGACTTTTCTCTGTATTTTTAGAGGCCAAGGAGGTGAGGTATCCAGTATTTCATAACAGCAACAAAATGAACTAACCACTCATGTAGTTTATTTAGGGAACCTGGCAATAACCATTTTGAAAATCACAACATATTCAGTATAACACATGTATTTACCACTATCTGAACTGGCTCTAAGAAAATACCAGTAGCTCTATAGCATCACCAGAAATGCAACTTTTGAAACAAATATTAATATAAACCCACTCTACTTTCTCCACAAAACTGACCTTAATTAGAACTGGGAATAAATTAATGAATACCCTGTACTTGTATGCATGTGTTTGAACACACTCACTTTCTGTGTGCATATGCATATGTGCATATGTGTCCCCTCTTAAGCAAAAAATACATATAAATATTGTTGGAATGCAGAAACAATTCAGTGTAAATAATGAGAAATGTGTGATCTTGTGCTCTAAACTATAAAAACCCTCTAAAAGCCTGCAAGAGAATCAATTTGAGAAGGGAAAATCTGTTTTTTTTTCTTGTACAGCTTACAGCTCATGTCAACATTATAATGTGGGGTCAAAATTAGCTTTTAAAAAAAAGTTTGGGAACCACTGTACTAACTGCTCACTATGTTTATTCTGGTCTATAATGTTTTTTGGGGAATAAGTGAGTGTTCTTCCATGTATCATAATAACTAAACTGGGGTAAAACAAATTCTTTAACTATGGGGAACTGCTCTGAATATTAATTCGGCTGCACACTCTTTTAAGTGCAAATTAGATGATAAAAGCTTTTTTAACTAACGACATGCTGCACTCGTGGAACCCCAGCTTATAGGAGTGCAACTCTGATCTTGTACTTTTCAGCGATAAAGCAGAAGTCTATATTAATTCAGTCAGAGAGGAGAAGTGAGGACAAATGTTTCCTCTAAACTCATACGTGCACTGATAACACAATCATGTCCTGCCATCCATTAGTCACTGTGTCCCAAGACATGTATTCACTCTTAGTGGCTGATGTCAACACATGCACTTCACCACAGTTACAGCCCTGGTGAACTCAGCCCCTTAAACAGCTGTGTTGCAAAGTGCTACTTGTGACAAAGGTACACACACACACACACACATGTGCATACACACACATTCATGCAAATATTGTGAAAAAAAGATCCTGTTAATCATTGAAATAAGAAATTTCCTTGAAATATTGACTTACTTATTATGTGTTACTTCATGATACTAGGACACTTTCCATAATATTTTATTTTATGACGTATTTCAATAAGCTTTCTTATTATTTTGAGATGTGAAATATTTCAATAAAGTTTCTCATTATTTTAAGTTACTGTCATTATTTTTTTAAGGTATAATGACATATTTCAATAAAGTTTCTCACTATTTTGAGATAATATTTATTATTATGTCACTATTTGAGATTGTTAAGACTTGTTAAGACATTTTTGAGAGCAACACTAACTCATTATTTTTGGATACTAAGTACTTTGAGAACGTTTCTCAGTATAATGACTGACACAAGGATAAGTTTTCATCTTGTTTTTTTTTCATCCTTTTTCTTTTACTGACTGAAACGGGCTTCCATAGCCTACAGAGAAAGAGGGGGGGGGGGGGGAGAGAGAGAGAGCGAGAGAGAGACAGAGAGAGAGAGAGCGAGACGAAGATGTTTTCCACTGAAGAGGAATAAAACTGTTTCGGCTCACATGCGCTGTCTGTGGCGAAACACGTCGCCGGCTGAAAAGACTACCGAGGAGAGTGAGTCTCTCGGTTATATACATGCCTATAAATAACCAGCCAATCAGCGAAGAGACACAAGGAGTTAAACGCGCCAATTAAAAAGGAGAAGAAACCAAATTAAGTCAGAGGCCGGCCGCCATTGGCTGACTGTGATATCATTTGCAAGCCCTTACGCTGCTCGCCGCTGATTGGCTGACACCCTGCAGGCGTAATCCTGCCGTGAGGAAGGGGGGGCGGGCGTCGAGGTTTGAATAGGGAAGTTTGCAGAGCGCAGTTGTTCCCCATCCAGTCCGGTGCAGTGTTTGCAAACACCTTGAACGCAAGCGAGAGAAGAAGGGGGGGACTGACTGACTGACGGACGGACGATCGGCTGCTACTGCTGCTGAAAACAAGCGCTTCTTCCTCGCTTGCATCGCAGGGGACCGCTCTTATTCCTTCCGCTGGCTGTTTTTCTACCTGAAAAATATATTTATCTGCAGCTCAATATTATTTTTTCGCAAAACAAGCTCTGGAAAAAATGGATGTTCTACCCATGTGCAGCATCTTTCAAGAACTTCAAATAGTTCACGACACGGGCTATTTCTCAGCCTTACCGTCACTGGAGGAGTACTGGCAGCAGGTGAATATAACAATTTTTAAAGTGTTGAAAAGCGGAACTGATGCGCTGCGTTTGCTTTAACAGATCACGCCGCGGTGTTTTTAGAAGTTAAAAATCGCACCATAGCGGGTGTAATCACAGGTGCCCCGGTGTTTAGACGGCGCCCCATCCATTCACCTGACGTGCTATTTCACGATCAGTTTCGTTATGAAGTTTCTGGCAGGCTGAACTGGATCAGTGTGTCAGTCTGACAGCTGGAGTCGAGGCTCTGCTGCGCCAAGATGAATGGGGACAGACAGAGTAACTCAAGCAGCAGCAGGAGCAGCGTGCTGGTGCTTTCACTGCTCTGCTATATTTTGAGTATGACTTCTTGTTTGAGCGGGTGGTTTCAGGGCATGGGTTTACTCGAATGAGGAAGAGCATTTTTAAATCAGTTATGATGGATCAGCTCTGTAGATCATGAGGACATTTACTGTGTGTTTGATTCTGTTTTGACACTGTTTCTAAATTATGAAGTTTGAATGCAACTTAGATCTGAACACCCTTTTTCTACTCCGCAACATTTATTTTCCTTATACATTTGCATCATGTTTGGATTTGAATGGATACCACAACATGACACTATCAAATGTCAGCTATGGCCAATTCATGCTCGCATGAGTAGGTACCAGCACAGCTGGAAAATATTGTGTAAGGGCTGAACAAGCCTGGAGGAAATATTTCCTCCACATCTGTCTGCCTTGTCAAAAAAAGCTGCTGTCTCTGAGCACCTTTTAATGAATGACCCTTTGCTTTGCAACTTAAAAGGCTTCAGAAGTCAATTCTTTTGGGCTGACAGTGAGGAAGGATGTGATTGCATGTCATAGTTTGCATGAGGAAGAGCAGCTGAATGGTGGACGTAGAGAGAGAGAGAGGGGGGGGGG
>CAFUXE010003133.1:347861-362559 GCA_903364295.1 Serranus cabrilla | reverse complement strand
TGTTCCCTCATTCTTTCCCTGTGCAGTATGTGTTGAGATGTTCCCTGTGAAGTGGAGTTCCCATGCGACTGGCTGCCGTCTTGGCTTGAACCTGCTGCGCAAAGAATAGACCACAGATTTATTAATAGATGAAGCCTGCTCTGTATAATGAACTGGTGAATATGTTGCAGAGATGCAAAGCACACCTGTCACTTCATACATGATACAATGATGAAGGCAAGAGGGCATAAACAGAAAATCAGCTTTATAGTGTTTTGTTAATTTTGTAAAATCTGATTCTTTTATCTTACAAAGTTTGCTGGGCCAGGTTTCAAAGTGCAAAATATCATGGAAATGAGTTACTCTAAAAGAAAAATGTGACGAATCCTAGTAAATGCACTTGACATGAGTTTGGCTATGAAAAGACATATCCATTTTAATAGCCTCTGATAACTCTTTGAAATTCGTTAGCATTGCAAATCGATTGTGACAGGTAGTTTATTTTCCACTATGTACATTGAACAGCAGCGTGCCCTACTAAACTTATTTTCAATTTGCTCAGTTTCACTCTGTTCACTTGAGGTCAGAGTATCTCAGCGGGGAGCAACCTGGGCTGTGAATCTTCCATCTCTGACTCCGACTCTTTTGCACTTCAAAGTCTTCACTGCGCACCTTGAGATCACCAACTCTGCATCTGAGATGGAGAATAAAAGAGATACATTATGCTTTGAAGAAATTGATCCCCAAAGATGGCAAGCTGGATGTCAGCCAGTGTGGTTATGATACTGTTTTGGTTCTTCTAGGCTGTTTTTTTTTTTATCCTTTTGTGGGAGCAATACTATTAGATCTGCTATTACGAGTCAATAATCTTCATCCCGGGTGTTGCCACTGTGCTGATGTGTTTTTGGATGTCATGTCATGCAGAAGGGAAAGGTTGTCTGCAGTAATATGTCAGGATGGGGCTGAGATTTGACCCAATTTGTTTTCCTTTACAAACTCTTTCCTTTTAAAGCTAAACACTTATTCGTAGATTGGCAGTAAATCTGCACTCCACCAGATAGAATTAAATAGAAAAAGGTAGGCTTCATCACAACTAGATTTGTCCAAATCTGCTGCACTCTGCACTGAATCTCTACGTTACTGCCCATATCAGAGAACAGCAAGCGGGAGCATACAGCAAATTCAGCAATCAATGTGAATGTGAAACATGCTTACTGTTCAGTGGACCGGATGGGGAAAAAAATCCTTACTCCTGACACAACAGTATTTCTATGAGTCTATTAGAAAATAACAGCATTTGCAAAGACGGGGGAGGAATACATTATCAGCAGTTAGGCTGAAATGACAACACACATTATACGGCGATTAGTTTACACAAGGCAGCTAATGGATCCAATCACAGCACATTAATAAACAAGACACTTAGCTTTGTATCTACCTGAAGAGCCTCATCAATCTTTCATTGAGATAGCCACAGCTGGGCCAGGCAGCACGGGTCCAATATTTTGACTGCTAGGGAAGCAATGTCAATTGCTATGTCTTTTGTTGGCATGGCTACCAGTTGTGCAGAAGTAAGAATAAATGCTACTCAGAATAAAAGAGCAATCAGTATGATTATTCTTTCTGCCCTGCTGCACAAAATGAGCATCATATATCTGCAGCTGATAGGATTGCTGATCAATGCCAAGGAATCAATCATTATGAGACCGTTCTCATTCCCAACTTGTCACATGGCAACACTTTGACACAATATTGACTCGCAAGACACTGTTTGGCATCTGTATGAGATGCACAGGCCTTTAAACGATGTAAACCCAGCCCAGTCAAACTCAGGGAAGTCAGCTGTTAAAGCATAACAAGTGAGACGGGGGGAAGATGTTATGTTAGCAGCTAGCATTAGCTCGCTAGCTTGGTTAGCATGAGGCATTCTTTATTCAAAATGATCAGATAAAAAACTGTCTAAGGAGGTTGTTGTTCCAGACATTTTTAAGCGACCTATTGTTACTTTTAATGAACTGAGAACGTGTATACATAATACACATCTATTTCACTCTGAATGGAACCTTAATTTACTATGTAATGCTCATGCTGTATTGAAGAAGACATTTAAAAGAATGTGGGTGTAATGCACTTGATGGCTGACCCTTTCAGGCTAGGAGGTTGCCACTTGGTTAAATAGTTTGACAAGTAGGGCTACCCTGTGCATCAAGGGGACCGCTCATTGTTTTAACGTCCCAGTGGTCCAATGCATGGATATATGGGTCATACAGACCAAGAGTACAAAAATATGTACTGGAGTTCAGTGACTGTTAGTGACTGTTGTTAATGAATGCTCAGGTTTAGGAACAGAAACTTGATTAGGATGCAAGAAAGAGAACTTATTCGGACTACTGGGTTCGTTGGACTAATGGGACATTGGAACAACAGCATGTTAAAAAGTGATGCCAAGGGGTCCTGAATAAGTGTCCATATGTGACGATTTGGGAATGAGAGCGGCTAGTCATTACTTTTCCAGGTGCTTTCATAAGTCCCAAGTCAAATCTCATCCCACCCACTGGCATTTTCAACTGCTCAACAGCGGGGAACGCTACTAAAAGGTAGAAACTGCTACTGTGAGACATTTCAGCTATGAAGACTAATAAGCTTCATTCTCAGGCCAACACAAGCAAATGGAAGCAAATGCCAAAGCTGTATTATTATTGCAGTATTTAGCACAGTGATATATTACCTATTTACTGCATGTTTCTCTAATTAGCTCGCTTACTTGTCTCTGTGTGAAAGTACGGCTTCATTGCTTCTGTCAAGTACAGGCCGCCATACTGTAGCTCAAATGAGCGGAGGTGGTGCTGCTGTGTGAGCGGGGGTGTATGAGGAGATAAGTTTTGTGATGCTGTTAAAATTCCTAATAGCCACCAATAGAGAGCAATAAAATAAATAAATGGCGTAAACAAAATGAAATGTCCCAATCAGACACACTGTAAAACTGGCAGCACTGTAGTGAAAACAAAAAAAGAATCACTTCTGCGATGCTTATTCCCAAACTGTCTGTATATTTAAATCGATTTTATGATTTTATAGTCAGTATGCTTGTCCGCCATATTCACACACACGCAGTCCATCGACATACTTCAGCAAAAAAGAAAGAAAGAAACTCTAGATCTGTGAGTATGCGCAGAGATCAATCTATTATTCAGTCAATTAATCACCTCAAAAATGCATGTTTATCAGCTGTCTGTAACACTTTCATTCTGATGGATTACATGCATTACGGCCCCGCTGCCGATCTGATTTGTATTCCTCGCTGTGCTGATTACAAAATTACACTGCTGATGCATTGGTTTTCTCCATTCAAGATTGATGGCACTGATGAACAAAAGGGAACAACCAACTAAGCCCGTGGACAAAAAAAAGCCAAAAAAAACAAATGGAGATTGGTAAATAAATGCAAAGGTGAAAAAAAAATAAAAAAAGAGTGAATGATGAAGCAGCTGATGGACTGGATGACAGACAGGAGTCAGACAGGCAGCTAGACAGCCGGAGAGCTGAATGGCAGCAGTAGCAGAGGGGGGGTTTAGCAGAGTTTTTGGCTTCTACTCCATCTTTTTCGTAACTCGGGGGCGTATTCCCCGTGGTCTGCAGACAACCCCAGGCTGTTCTCTCAACTTCACCAAGTCTCTGTCTGTCTCTATCAGCCTGGGATCAGGGCTGCTCCGAGCTTGTGTGTGTGTGTGCCCACGCTGTCTGTTGCTTCAATAAAACCAGCCAGAGCAGGCTGGGACCAGGGGGAGATTTACAGACAACACCAGCTCACAGGCACACAATAATAATGCAGCACAAACACGCACACACATGCACACAAAGACATGCAGAGTAGCTGTGCAAGAGCATGTGCGCACATACTGCTACATGCTCTCCTATCACTCAGACACCCACACTTAGAGGGTGTGTATGCATGTGTGTGTATGCGCGCGCGTTAGGTGGGGAATAGCAGGCCTTCCTTTCCCTGGGTGCCAGGTGCCGACAGGACATCTTCTGCTGGAGGCAGTTATCTGAGGACGAGCAGAACAAGAAGGGGGAGGAGGAGGAGGATTTTTTTCACCAGAGTATTGCCAGCATGCTGCTGCAACATGCAAAGACAAAATCAGTGCATGTTGAAATGTTCGCACTACAATATGCAGATCAGCAGCTCTGAGGAGAGTGTGGATGAATTGAAGTGTTGTGCTTATATACTCATTGGGAAACTGATGTGTTTAACAGATAAATGCATGAAACTGTTTGTATACACGATCCTCTCAAACTTTACTGGCCCCTGATCCTGCTTTTATATTCCAAAGTTCACCATATAAAAACAATCAGCAAGCTTTAATCTGTCATGTGAAATTGAGAATGCTTTTAGTGTTTGTATTAAACCATTAGGGCACATAGATTGTAGAGTACTGGTGGTGTATCTAAAACCTGTTGACATTTAATTACATCAAAATATATTAAATAATGCCAACATATCAGTCTTAAAGTGCATTAGATAAAAAAACATAGAAAAGCTCCTCTCTCTTCTCATAAAAATGGACCATTGTAGTGTTTCTGAAGTCAGTGTTTACTGGCCAATATCATCCATCCATTATCCTTAATCGTTTATCCGAACTCGGGTGGGAGCTGATCCCAGCTGACAATAGCGAGAAGCGGGGCTCATCCTGGACAGGTCACCAGGCTATCGCAGGGCTGCATGTTTTTTTGGGAACAACTTTTGGTCCAGTATTTTCCCCTTAATTTAGCTAATTTGGTGGTATACATTTGAAGAATGGTTAGGGTAAGGTAATTTAAACACATGGGTAATGTTGGGGAAAGATCATGGTTAAAGTTAATAAAAAGGTAAATCTTGAAAAAAGATTTAAAGTCTGATGTTCTACCTCCACCTTACGCACCCTTGCTGTCTAGTATTTTTGTCCATGTACTATTTAATACATTTAATTCCACTGTTATCATTACAAATAAAGCCGACATATACCACATTAAAAAATAAATCAGATATAGAATATACCTTGGAAAGAATCTGCCTTTTAGATTTGCTCTTATGTTAGGTGGTTCTCACTCCCATCCTTTTAATATAGATTATAGTGTAGCTTTTGCTTTGCAGGCAGTTTCATAAACTGATAGCAGAGAAGCAAAAGAATGTTGGAGGTGTAAGCTCTTCATAAGGTGCCTTGGTGATTAGAGTCCATAGCCCATACAGTTCACAGACTCTATTCATGGATCCATCGCTGCACTGAGGCGATTCTAACAGCAGTCGTGGCGTATGGGATTACAAAGATACACAGCCCGTACAAGATTACAAAGACGCAGAGCACAGTGGAAGCCTGTTCACTCTCTGCAGCATCCTCCTTGTTTATGTCCAGGAGATGTGGTAGAAGAGCAAGCAGCCAGTAGGGAATCCTCCATGGCCATGTAATCTGGGCTCTGTGCTTAGACACAGCACATGAAGGACAGGCTTATCTCTGGAGGGCTCGCTGTGAAACAGCTACTGGGAAGAGAAGGAGGGGGGTGTCCTACCGCTGAATAGATCTTTTATGGAAACGGCATGTGTTCTGCAATGCGTTTACACCCCGATGTAGCAAAGTGATAAAACCCTACAATGTTGCCATGCAAAATGCATTAGCATCTTGAATACAGGCTTATGTATTTTGCAACATTGATACCATCTCGCTGATGTGCAAGTTTTTGCAGGAATTGAAATGAGGTTTAATGTTTTGTGGCCTGTTGGGTGGAAACCATATGTTTACAAAATGTCTTCGTTGTACAGTGAACAGCTTTATTCAGTGACAGGTTAGTTTCCAAAGACGAAGAATTATATCCTTCGAAATGTGACTCACACGTGTCAGCTGCTGAGGGTTTCACCCAGTCTCCACTTGTGTGACTTTTAACATTAGCTTGCTTGGTCAGTGAATAAAATTTCATGGAATACCTACAGATCCCTTTGTGTAGGAAATGATATGAACCATTGATGGGGACAGCCTGCACCATCATAGCTGTCTCTCAGATGTAAAGCCAGAGCAAGCAGCTATTTTGCTCAGCTTAAGCTAAAACTGGAAAAACCCCAAAGAGAAGGTGGATGGATTTTTAAAAAACGTTTCTTTTGGACAGGTAGTAAGTCGGGAAGTTGCTCTTCCAACTGTATTTATGAGCCTGAAGTTGTGGTGTGGAAACAACATTGATGCTGCAAGGTGGAGGTAGAGCTGGATGCTCGAGGGTTCATCGTAATTTTCCCAAATGGGAACTCATTGTTCCAGTTATTCCGACACCATACAATTACAGAGAGAGTCTAAGCTAAGCTAACCAGTTTCTGACTCTGGCTTCATATTTACCATACAGACATCAAAGCAGTGTCAGTCTTTTAAAGTTACTTGCAACAAATGATTTTTAAAAAATATCAAACTGAAGTTTAAATTTGAGTTGGAAACTTTTTTAACTACCTTGCTGCCATGCCCCAACACATTCTTTCCTAAAAGTGACGCCAGAGTCGTAAACATGGTAATATGGGTGGTGGGTTACACCAGTGTTTGTCTTCAAAACCTTCAGCATAGCTCACTGTACTTGTCTGAGCTTGTGAATGCCTTTGTTAAGTTTCACCTCTTCTCCCCAAGGACATCTCCTCAACCCCGTATAACCCCGCTGTCACATCACCCCATCCTGCATTAATGGAAATATTCCCCCCCATTCCAGTTTGTGTTACTATTTCATTTCCCTGCTTTTGTACTATGCCCACAAATCCCAGCTCTGGGGCGGATCCCAACATAACAATGAGCTGTGTCGCTATCTGTGTTTTAACTGGCTCTGCCGGAGGAACTCTCTGGATCGCAGCCAAAACAATTCATTCACATAGAGTTCCTCACACACCCATGTTATTTCACTCCTTTATTTTGGAAACTGAACGGAACCGCCTCATTCATCACTGCTGGAACAGTTGCAAATATTTTTCTTGTTCTTTTTAAGCAGGGGAGCAAGGGTGTAATTCATAGTGCCACCTAAAAAAAAGACGTGTAAATAATTCAACCAAAGCTGTAACAGTTGTGAGTAGTTTGTGATGATGACAGTCATCATAGTAATAATGGTTGGAGTCACTTTAAGTTCAACTGTGGGATTATGTTTATCCTCTTTAGAATCTGCATGAAGTTCATTGAGTTCAAGCAATGAGTGTAAACACTGCTGTCTGTTACCCAACCCTTCCATTTTTTAATCAAATCTCTCCGTCCTCAGCTCTTGGCTTCCTCCGGTGTTTCTACTTCTGTGGGCAGAGTGATACATCTTGATTTCATAATGAGTTTGTTGTCTCATTCTCAGTCTTTACCTGCCTTCCTGTCCGCACAGAACACTCACACTTTATCAAGCCTTGTTATCATATTTAGTGAAATCTAGTATTACTCATCTGTGCTTTTTTTTTTTTATGGTCTGTGACGTCTCTGATGAGCCACAGGCTGCCAAATCTCCGTCTCAAGATAAACTTAGATATGGAACAGTGTGTGGGAATATTTGTCTCTCCACACACACTTATAAAAGTCCCAGTGATATTAGATGGAACGACTCACCTTTCTGGCAACTTACCAGCATTCTGACACATTTGATATTTTATGCCTTTTCTGATTAGATAGCACGTAACTGATCCATCACAAAGTCCTGCTTCCCTTAGATAGTGTTGCTATGTAGGTGGAACTTGGTAACAGTGGCAGACACTAATTGTGTGTCAAATACAAGGTAGTTAGCAAATATGTACAAATAGACTGTAAAATGTAAAACAGTCCATAACATGCAAATCTTGTTTTTGCAGAAGCCCATCTACTGTCATTGTTATCAACGCATTGGCCCAAAACAAGAGTAGTTCGTAACATAAGCTACTCATTGCATTATGTTTTTGCAGCCATTACTGTTGGATCAGGGCTTGAGCTTCAGCTGGTTCAGGCGTGCTAGACGAGAGACAATTGGAAAATGGGAAGGTAGGGGTCTGCAGGTCTGGCAACTGCTCATTGTTCCGGCATCCCATTTGTTCCGATACATAGATATATGAGTCCAATCCTGGTCAATAGTCCGAAAATACACACTGGACAATAACTGTGGTCAAGATATAGTTCGGTTGAGGCACAAAAACCACTTGGGTAGGGTGAAAGAAAGATCACTTCTTTGGGAGCCCGGGGTCTTGGCTGTAGGCTACCATTAGCAAGCTCCTTTTTGTAAAATAATTAGTGAAAAAACTTTTAGTTAGTACTTTTTTTGTGAATAAATACAATTAATAAACCGTAGAAAGCTTTCTGAATCTGGTCTTTTGGTTTACAGAAAGTAATTTTATAGGGTAAACATTGTCAGACGAATTAAATGTTCTGCAGAAGGATGTCATATATGTAATTAATAACAGAATTGTTTAACTACAGTAATATAGTTGAATATAGTTTTGTCTTGAAGCTTTAGGGGTGATATCTAGTTATAATAACGGCCCTATATAATGTTACTTGTCACATTTTTACCAGGGTAACTACTGATCTGTTCCTTTTCCAACAGTGATGATATATTGCTTGGGCTTAAAAGTAACCTAATGCCGCTACTGTAGGTAGTTAGCTCGTCTGGAATGCTAACATTAGCCATTCATTTAGAGCACACATAATATTGTATCATCCTTTCCTGAAACTGCTGCTGATGTATTCTTGATTTGGAAAAGCATTAAAGTAGACATCACTCTGCAGACTCTTGAGTACCAAATGCTGCTGTTTTTACAGAACCATGCACAGTGCTCCAACATATGGAGAAATCCAAAGCCTGACAGGCCTGCTGTGTCCAGGTTAGCGTCAATCACAGTCAGATTTACTCTCAAATTCAGGCCACAGAGAAGTTTAGGCAGAGGTTTTCTCTGCTCTCTGCATGTAGAGTGAGAGCTGGTAGCTGTGGGTAAACACGATATTGTAGCATGCATACCAGACATCATACCTTCATTGCACTGCAGTGCTAATTTAATCTCTGTTACTATGGCACAGCATGCAGACAGAAAACATACAGTCGTTTAAATGATGTGGCTCCGGGCCCATTGTGCTAACATAGATTTCCTTGTTTTCCATTAAATGAAATCCATTTTATTTAGTAACATCATAATTCATGCATGACAGTGGTGCAATTTCATTTCAGAAATAAAGTCAGTGTGAGATAGGGATCGTCCAACACGGTGTCTTTGATGTTGCAGAATCTCACATTTTTTCGTGGTCAGATTTTTATTTGAAAGGATAATGTGTTCCTCGCTCAGCGTCCTTTCGAAAGGGCAAAAGTGATCTTAAAACTTCCAGTGTTGATTGGTTTTAATGAGAGTACGACCTTTCAAGGAAGCCCAACAATAAGTGGGATGGCTGATTTAAACAGAATCCATATCAAAGAAGCCCTGGGTTGCAACATTGAACGCGGCTCACCGCAGGAGGATGAGGAACTCATTATTCTGTGATTCTGTGACTTCCACAGACAGAGAGGCTGAAGCAGAGAGAACTGGAGAGAAGAGAGAGATAGAGAGAGAGAGAGAGAGGAAAGGGAGGGAGAGCAGAGAAAACAAGTGTGAAAGAAAGATTTTAAATGATCAAAATTCTAGTCACAAAACATTAGGGCTTATGCCGTGTCTTTTACTTGGAGCAGACAAGGCTCTGCAACTCTGCCAGCTGCCAAGCATGTTGCATCATGAAAACACACTAAAGCCTCAGAGGGAAGTGTTGAACAGTAGGAGGGATCCGAGCAGCATCAAATCATGCATCCTACTGTTCTGTACAGTGCGCTTGCTGATTTTTCCTACAATACACTATACACGGTGCATATGTTGCTCTGCAGGTTGATATCTCAGAGATCCCAAGCACTAATGAGCTATACAGGTGATCATGAATGATAATAATGTAGCAGAATATCATTTAAATTAGGCTGTTACTGTGATCCTGGTGTGCATCAGTGCACACAGCTCAGCTCGAAGTAGGAATGCAAATGGCATTTTCTGCATTAATCCGAGACACAGTGATTGAATTGCAAATGCACTAAAGTAACTGTTTTTAAATTCATTTAAAGGCTTTGAATAGTAATCGTTTTTTTACTCCTCCTGCACTGCGCTGTTTAACACAAAGAGTTGATTTTACCTCTTTCAGTGCATGAACCATTGACCACACTGTCATGTTAAAATGAGAGGAACTTCAGACGCGTGATGTCAATGCAGCACTTTAATCCAAGTTAAAATACCTGCCTCTACACTACACTTCACATGCTCATCACTGGAACAACATTCAGACGCACTCATTATGCCTTTTGTAGAAGAAGCATCTGAATGAACAGAACAGCTGGACAATGTGTTTGAGATCCATTGTAGCTGGTTTCTTCACTCTATCATCTAACACGACAGGTGCTGTGTCTCAGTATCCCATTCTTCTGTATTTACACCTGCTATTTTGAGTGCATAAGTGCATTCACACCGACAAGTATGACAAAATGCAATGCACTATCAGCACCTGGATGTTGCACTCAAAGTGGCCAAAAAGAGTGTGGAACATTGGACACCTCTCATCTTCAATTGTCACCAGCTGGTATAACAACCTGTCAAATACCAAATAGGTATTTCATCAGATACGAGTGTTTGTATGAGACATATTTGACTGTCAACTAACCCATCTGTGTCTTTATTAGCTACTCAGAGCAACTAACATAGTATAAAGAGTGTAAACGCCCATTTAGGTATGCAGGAGGGTTGGTGGATGGATCAAACAACCGCAGACTTTGACCAGAGTGTTCATGTCCCGTTTTAAACCAAAAGTCAATGTGTTTATTTTAAGTTAACCTGTAAATTAACCTTTGTGTATCAATACACCATGTTCTACATCACCTACGTAACTGTACCCAGAAGTTACGTATGGAAGAAGTTATTTTACCTGAAACCCTTTTTCTTTTTCTTACTAACCTTAACCAAATACTTTTGGTGCCTAAACTTAACCAAGATGTTTTGGTGCCTTGAAAATCTACTTTGCCTGTATCCAGCAGAAACTGAAATGCCGTCCCTGACACGCAGCCCCTAAAGCCCTAGAGCATCATGTTTTAATCCGTAGGGGAACTGATCTATGGTATTCAACACGTAGGGAGTGACAATTTTTGGCGTATCAGGTTAACCAGGCCCGTCTCTGTAGAGTCTGCATGTTCTCCCCGTGTTCTCTCCGGGTGCTCCGGTGTTTCCTCCCACAGTCCAAAAACATGCAGCTTAGGTTCATTAGGGGACTGAATTGTCCTTAGGTGTAAATGTGACCGTGAGTGGGTATCTCTATGTGTTTGCCCAGTGTTAGTCTGTTCAGGGTGTACCCTGCCTCTCACCCACTGTCGGCTGGGTCCCAGTTTGGATAAACGATTACGGTTAATGATGAATGACTCATCTTAGTTTAGCGTGAAAGCATGCTATCTTTTGCTAAAATGGATTAAAAAAACATCCCATATGACTTAGCCCTGGAATTAATTGTCTCTAACGATGCTATCTGATCTAATCTATATGGCAACTGGGGAAAACAATTATATAAACAGCACATATTATGTTTAAAATCTGTGACAGCTGTTAAATCATCACCATGACTGGACCTCATTTTACCTGCAGTAAATGTCACAGTGTGTGTGTGTTTCTCCGCCGCTGGTCTGCAGTGTCGAGATTCCACACCTTCTTAAATGATGACACAGGTCAGCTCAGCGGCTATATTGGTCCTACGCAGAACTGCAGGCCCACAGCAGCTATTTAAAGCAACTGGATCTCTCTGTCTACACATTACATAACGCGCATGGAGGGAAGTATGTACTTCACTTACATCTTGTATCATTTACATGTACAGCGGGTAGCGTGTGATTCAATATCAGCTGTTGAAAAGTGTACATGTGCTGCCGCTTATGTGAGCGTTTGATTCTTGGTGGTCTTTGATGATCTACATTGAATGAGAGGTTCAGGTACATACAGTTCTTACGAGTTATTGTGACTAACAGTTCTGCTGTTTGGGTCCTTAAGACGTGAAAGATGTTGCATAATGTTCATAAACTTTCATATTGTAATTAGATTTTTCTATAGCATCAAGCATTTTCTTGGCAGACTTCTCACAAAATATAATACTCCAGTTAAATCCAGAAGGATTTCAATTTAAGTTTCAGGCACGAAGAGGAAAACTTGATATCACCTCAAATCAGCATTCACGTCAGGAAATCATACTTTAAAAATGTGAGGTTTATCCATGTGATGGGAAAGAGAAAATAAAAAGCATGAAATGTCATGAAATGAATTAGGCAAAAAGCAGCAGCCGGTGCTGATATTTTCCTTAAACAGACACTTAAATCCTCTCACGTCTTCTCAGATGATTTGATTCCACACCTGGCAACTTTTATGACCTTTCCCTCTAACCAGGCAATATCCTGGTAATGTTCCGTCTCTGGTTTTCTAGCAGCGACATAAACTCACTCTGTCCCTTTTTTCACATGATTTGTTATATAAGGTACTTTAGCTTTCACACAGGTTAAACAGAAGGGACAATAAACTGTGCAAGATCTACTCCACAGTTTAGTTTGATCATTCAAGGACTAAACATTGTGTTGTGTGTGCAATAAATGGCTATAATTTCTTGATCTATGATTTTTTGAAAGAGAGATCAGGGGCAAAGAGTAAATGGCTGCCTGCTGGTTGAAAGAGGACGCTGAAAGGTAATAAAGAAAGCTGAAGAGGATTTAGCAGGCGGTGTAGACATGACAAAGGGAAGAACCTTTTACTTGTGGCAAGTCAGGGTCAGAGTTTTATTTCAGTATGTATTCAAAATATTTAGACGAACCCTTTAAAGGCATAGATAAGATATTTTATACAGTAATTCTTTAACATATTGTCATCAGCAGAGAGCTGTCCCCATCTTGGCAATGGGTGGGTTATATAAAAATTCACCCCCATACCATGAATGGGCTAAGGACCAAACCTTTTTTTTTTAAAAATCAGGCTGTAAACATGTTTATTTCTGCAGTATATTTGGGTCTATGGGGATTGACTCCCCGTTGGAGCCGGCCTCTAGTGGTCATTTAAGGAACTGCAGTTTGCAAGCTAGCAGCAAATGACAAAACTTCGTTTGAGATGATAACTATTAAGAGTGAACAGTCTTCTGATTATTAACCAAGGCTTTAATAACAAGGAAAAAAGACATTTACAATGGCCACTTTCCCAAAACCAGGTGTATCCCTTTCAATTACCCTCAGAAACGGACTGTAAAACACCACTAATGTGCAACAATAAGCCTACCTGCCCATTATATCTCTAGTGAATACACAGTGTTTGTGTGAACAAACTATAAAAACATTTTTATTGACCTTACTGTAATGTGGATGTTCATTAAACAGCATTTGTTGATGTAATTTTAAATGCATATTAAAGTTTATGCAAATGCTTGCTTGTTTCGTTTTATATGACTATCTGGTTAATTCTCCACCAGGGATTTGTCCATCTCGATATTCAAGTATCCATTCTTTCTCACACTTACTGTATGTGAGGTTTATGTCAGTGCTTAAGATAACAAGGGAACATAAAAGTAAATAGAATTAAACATTTGCTGAGATTAATTTATCAGGTATGGCTCTCACGTGATTGGATATGTCGGTGCTTATAACATCTTACACAAATATTCTGATGGATATGACTTCAGTTTGAGATATCTGGGTTTAGAACTCTTCTGGTTAATATGCAGGAAGAGTTATTTCCTCATGGAACAAATAGAATAGACATAAAATAAAAACTTTTAGCTGTGCAGAAAGCACACACGAGCTCCACCAGATTCCGTGGATGTCCCTATGCCTGCACTGGGGAATACAGGCTAGTATCAAACCTCGCCTTGGGCTAAAACCTTTGTTCTCTCATATCAAACCCATACAATAGTGCTGTATGGGATCAAAATCTGAGAGTAACATTGATATTCAGCCAAAATAGCAGCAGTGGCCTTTGAAATAATGTTTCCCATGCAAGACCATCCCCTTTTCATTCCAAATGCACTATATTAGGACACACTATATCACAGAGGAAAACAGTGGGGAATTCAATCGATGTTCACTTTGAAATCCAACCCAGTAAAATTCCTACTTTGCCTCAATTCACCAGGCATGATGGTGATCTGGCATGTGTGTGTGCACCTACGTGTGGTGTAAGTGTGGATTGTGTATGTAGAGCATGCTGTGTGTTGCAGTAAATCGTAGCAGATTCCTCCCAGGGGGGACAGGAGGATGAACCGAGGGGAGAGTGAAGGAGGATTGGGGGGAGCTGAGAAGCTGACAGAAACATTATTCAAATGATGCTCCTCTGCTTTCTTTTTGCTTTTTTTTCTCCCAGCTGCACACTAAAGCCTGACATTTAGTCGCAGCGAGAGAGCGAGACAATTCATGAGGATTTGCCACGTTCCCTCGTCTTTGGCTCTTTAGCATCGAAGGTCCCAGAGTCCTCCGGCAGAATCGCATGCACCTCGCGCCCTCCTCGACTCAGGGGCTCCGGTGTTTATGAATCAAATATTTGATTTGGAAGGACTCCCGTCCTCGCTGTTGCCAACTGCCATCCCAACAATAGAAAGGTCACGGTGAATCCGGCTTATCGGAGAGACTACGAGGCCTGTCCACTTGCAGCCTGCTGGGCCCGGGCACTGCTGCTGCTGGTGGTAGGGGAGAGAAAGAGGAGAGAGAGGGGAGA
>CAFUXE010003133.1:257403-328916 GCA_903364295.1 Serranus cabrilla | reverse complement strand
ACACTCTTTCACCAGCAGCAGCAGCAGCAGAGCGGCCTGTAGCTGCTGCTCAGGCCTTTTGTTTGGGCTGGTTTTTCCTTTGTTTTTTGGTGGGACTGGAGACTCAGTTTTCGCTGTTTATTTCTATTTTTTGTTTTAGTTATGGTTCGGTGGTAGACGGGGTTCTTTTGGATTCGACGGCCCATTGAGGGTTGGTCCAAAAGTTCCCTTTCTTTTGTTAATTTTGGCCAGCCCACCAGACCTTTTGTGTCTCAGTAGTTTTATGTTTTTGGGTTGTTTGAACATTTTGTTAATAAATCATTGTTTCTGACTGCACCTGACTTTGTGGAAATTATGTTACCTGCCCTTTATTGGGAGCCTTTTGGTGGGGGTCGTAACACCGCACTGTGACTATCATAGTACCATTCACCAGCCCAGTGTGTCTCAAACAGATGCTTAAAGGGTTCCCAAAACAGAAACATACAATACCATCATGTTTTCTGGTGACTTGACTGGCATTTCTAGTTGTTAACAGATCAATGTGTGGTACTGGTTGCAACAGTCTTGGTTTGAAAATTGTTGTGCACTTGTTACAGCCAATTTTGTCAGACGGCAGCAGTTCACAAGGTGTTACGAAACTGACTATATACCACTGTGTGAAAACGGAAGAGACACAGGTTTAGCTCACAGTAAAAACTCTGCTTTGCCCATTATCTTCTCTGTCCCATTCTTCTGTTCGATGGTCACCCCACTGTATGATTTCCCTGTGGGTGCTCACAATTGCCTGTGTGCTTGAGCACCCACGGAATCTGCACCTATGTCAGTGGGACAATTTAGATTTGCAGTGAAGAGGAGGCTAATTTAAAAAGAAAGAAGTTCAGCATGTCTGTACTAACTCTGCACTCAGTCCAATCTGCCCCATGCTTTTTCTGTCCTCAGAAACAAGCGGTACTTTCCACCCATGTGATTATGAAGAGGCTGGTCTGTCTGCCTTGCGTGACTCAACTCATACTACGTCTGTGTTGTGCCAATTGCAATTTAGCAGGTGTTGGTGGGGACGGCTCACACTGATACTGTCAGTCACCATGTTTTCCAATTACCATAGCCTGCACACCAACATGATTGCCTGATTGGCAGTGTTATTTCCGTGGCAATTATTATGATTCTGATTATGTCAATCATTTCACTCTCTGCTCCATGTGGCATCAAATAGCAGTAGCTCGAGCCGCCTGCTTTTTATTTCCCCTCATGTGTCTGATGGCTGTTTGAGGTATATTCTCTCTTTTTTACAGTAGAAAAACTTTTTAAAAATTCATGCTCTGTTCGCCTCTAGCGCTATTACCTTTGAGCTTGGTAGCTCATTCTAAATTACTAACGGCCTGTATATGGTCCCCATAATGATCATTTTCGCTCTCTGTCAGTAATAATTGCGAGGTTAGTTCTATTTTAGTGCAAGCTCAGGGCTTCTGGTTTTATCTTGCTACTTCTTGTATTATTCATGTCATCCTCGTGTCTTTGACTTTTCCTACAGCGCCCTCCATTTAAACCGCAATTACTACTATTACCACCTCTACACTCCTCCGGTAAAAAAAAAAAAAAAAGAAGCCATTTTCTTCATTATCGTCGTCATCGCCACCGCCACCATCATCATCTATTTACTACATGATTCAATTAGTGAGCCATCAGATAAAAGGTCACGGCTGTAATCAGTCCTTTGAGAACCTGTTTTTTTTTTCCTCCTCTCTCGTTTTCTTTCTTTGCACCTTTTCTCTGGGCTGGCGTTACATCTAAAGGTGGATAATGACCTTGCACTTTTGAACTAACCCAGTATCCACAGCAACAAATGTGTTTGGCTGCAAGGCCTTTGAGTGACGAGCAGTTCATACAGAATCAGTGGAAATGCAGAGATTGGCAAGAATTCATTTACACCCTCTTCTGATGGCACTTTATCAGAACCATGTTTCCTGATTTTACTTTTGTTTTTCTGCCTTACAAATGGATTGAAGTGACTCAAGTCTGCAGCAAATAATGCCCAGTATTCAAGCTGACGTCAGGACTCCAGGCTGCAGTCAATTCAGGTGTACATGCTAATGTGCCCAGTGATAGCTGTTTTATCTCCTGTGTTGTATCTGCTGAATTGCACTGTGGTTTATTTGCTTTGCACAGGTATGCACAGATTGCTTTTAAACCATTAGTAATCCAATCCAAGGCACACAATTTACACCCCTGTACACATGCTGCACTGCAGCTTAAAGGGGCAGTGTGTAGGATTTAGGGGGATCTGTTCGCAGAAATGGAATATAATATTCATAATTGTGTTTTCATTAGTGTGTTAGCTTAAATAAGCCCTTCATATCGACACAGACAGGTCTTAATCCACAGAGCCCACCATGTGTCTACAGAAGCCCAGAAAGGACAAGCCAATCACTAGTCAGGTTACCATTCAAACATCCAACCCTGAGATAAGCAGCAGTAGATGGTGTCAGTTCTCCCATCAGAAAACCATTATACCGAGAACTAAAACCTCAAAAGGGGAAAAACAAGGTTGAAAACAGATTTTTTTTTTTGGTTGAGATGCCTATTGGTTGTCTCTTTAGCAGAGCAGAAGCTTCATTGGATACTGAAGTCACATGCTTCACATACCTCATTATTTCTATGCGTAATCTCTTTCCATTGCATTTTGTTGCATTTTGCTTTCATTGATAAAGCAAAGTTTTTGAAAAGTGTGAAAACTATTTTGAAATGAATCTTCTGGCTCAAAAGAGGACTTTTCACATTTTTACATTACCTAAAAGTCACTGTAGGTTCTCCAACATGCTTGGATAGGCAGGGGCAAGTAGAGGGGCATTCAGTTGGTTACAAACTGTAACACCACCACTGGATGCAACTTATTCCTACACACTGCTCCCTTAAGTCTAATTTGCCTGTCCCACATAGAATTGGATAGAAATTAAATCTGCATTATTTTTGTTGACTTTCTGTTAAAAGTTTTTGAATTGATGCCTTTAACATTTTGTTCAGAAAAGTATGGTGCCTAAAGCATTTGTTGGAGACTTTTCCACTAGCCTCAAAAGAGGTTAACAGTTGTTGTTTCTGTGTGTGAAACGACTTGAAAACTAATGGATAGATTTACTATGACAGTTGGTACAGATATCCATGGAGCCTGGAGGATGAATCCCAACTACTTTGGGGATTCTCTGGCTTTTCATCTAGCGCCGCCAGCAGGTCAAACTTTTTCACTTATCCTGTAAAACTTCATGTATTGTGTCAAAACTTTGTAAAGGCATTCGTGGTTCCCTGGAGCTGGATCTTAATGACTTGGGTGATCCCTTGTGGTCTTGAGTGAAATGTCATGTCACAACTATTAACTGAATTTCCATAACACTTGATATATGTCTGTCAAACATTTAGGTTAGGATCCTCAGTAAATGGATGGCAAATATACTTCTAATAAGCTATTTATACGATGCATTGGACTCCAAGACTTTTTCACACATGAGCAATAACGACAGAACTGTAGGTTAAGTTTTTTATTATGTACAGGACTGAGGCTAATCAGCCCTGGTACATTTATTTGAAGTGTAATGAATCTGACACGCTCCCCAACAATGACCTATATCTGAATGAAAGCAGACAGACTCTCACACAGCCACATAGGCGCACACTCTCGTAATCACCTTAAACATCCACGTCTTATCTTTCCTGAACTCACATACTGTACGCCTGCCTGATCAAAGAGGAAAACAGCAGACTTCAGTGTGTGTGTGAGTCCATCTCAGCAGCTGCTCTGTCAGCATACTCTCAGTCCGAGGGGGGTGTGTTGGGGGGTGGAGGGGGGTCCACACAGCATGGCTAAAGAACTCATCAACAACCCCAGGCGCTGTGCTTGGTGTGTGGGATGATGTGCTGCAGACTCAGCCTCTCAGCCCAGCATACACACACACACTAACACACACACATCATCATCATCATGGACCCAACAGTACACACATTAACATGCTTACTTTCTGAATTCGTCCAGCAAATATGCTTGTTGCCCATGAGGCCGGGTATTTTTTAACGGGGGTTAAGATCCGGGAGCTCGTTATGAGAAACTAGAATTTGATTTGTAATGAATGCAGAGCACACAGCTAAAAAGCTCTTGGGGTATTTAGTCTCTGGCTATAGGCTTAATGAGTTGTGTGTGTGCAGGCTGTATGTGCTGCATTAATATGTGTGCGATGCATGTGTGTGCATCAGCGTTTTGTGCAAGTGCATGGGTGTTTGTTTTGCACTTGTCAAAGCGGAGAGCTCTCTCCGAGTGTAAAACACTCATGTGATGGCTAGTGGCTGGAGGCGGTTGGTCTAATTCACTCGCAGAGGCTAATTCCATGCTAACAAGTCAGCGATGCCACATGCTTGTCCTTGCCCACAGCCCAGTGGGCCAGTCTCAAAGCAAACCAATTAGCCAGACTGGCTCTGGGTCTGTCAACCCCTCCCCCCTCACTGAAAAGTCATTCGAAACTTTTCCCCCCTCTCTCCCCTTGGAGGCTTTTGAATGAAGGAGGTCCGCGAGGAGTGTAAAGGGGGCTGCGCATTAATAAGCCTGTATCACTGACATGAAAGACGTCCAGCAAGAAACATCAAATACACAAGACTAAGCTGCCTTGCCAATTAGCTAAAATAGCTATTTAGTGACAAATCTCCTCACCCGCAAATGAAACCACGTCTTATGTACAAGTGAGGAGATGAATACACTTTTAATGGATGCATTAGCACGCTAAGGGATTCTTTGTGAAAACTTTCTTCACACTATCACTGCGAGTTTGAAGAAAGCGGCAAACATGAAGGTGTCAGGACTCGCTAAGTGAACTGACTTGACACTGTGCAGTATTGCAGCAGTTCCACTGCGGGAGTAGCTAATTGGATGGTAATTAATGGAATGGAGGCCGATAAATACCTTTGTGAGCAGGCTTGTCAAGGACGTGGAGGTGATGGGAGAGAGTTTGAGAGCCGGAGCGAGAGAGAGAGAGAGAGAGAGATGGAGCGAAAGCTACAGGACAGACACCTTTTCTTCATCGTGACAGCTAATCCTCATCCCTTCATCCCTCTCCTCAATTCCTAAATGAAACTACCCCTCCCTCGTCACTCCTCCCCTTCCACTCCTCTCTCTTCCTCCCCTTATCAGGCCCCCTGCCTATTCTCCCCTGCCCCAACTTCACTAGTTTCCATGGAAACACAGGATAAAAAGAGTTACTTCTAGATTAAATCAAAGATTTTGAAGTGCCGAAAATATTACAAGCGCTTTTGAATCGTGTTCCTCGAGTTCAGGATGATACTCTATTTTCTCTTTCCAGATAGCGCATGTGTGTCCCTTTCTTCACTCATAAGAAAAAAGACGGAGCAGCACAGCTTATTCACTCACTGAAGCAAACTATAAGACCTGTCTGTCTCTATGGGACCAATGAATGGCTCGTGAGTTGACAGTTTTTCTTTTTTCCTGCCTTTTTCTCTTTTCTCAGGCTTTGTAGGTGTCCCACAAATCTGCTTAACCAATCTGTCAGCCACCACCGTGGAGGTCCAGAGGAGAATTCTGTGCATAATTGAATATCCGGGCTAAAAAAGTAACAAAAACCTGAAAAGGATTCATGTGATGTTGCTGTAGGATACTGCAGTCACCAGTCTGATAAGGCTACTTGTCTTCAAACATACTGCAGGTTACTGTAAACTGTGTTGTCTTTAGCCGCCGTCTCTTTGATCCTGATTACCACTTCAGTGCACTACAATGTGTAGCTGGAAGCGTCAGCTCACTTATCTTGAATAAACAGTGGCTTTCTGCTTTGGTGCCGAGCTTACTAGCCAGCAGGCAAAAGAGAAAAGCAAATGACTTAACTTGCTACTTGCCACTAACACCAGTGTCAGAGATGTTGAAATGTCATGAACAAATCAGATACAGTAACATTATCATATACGAAACGCAGAGGTTGTAGCAGAAGCATATTTCTTTGTTGAAGGTATCTTAAAACTCTCCTGACTGAAAATTGTGTACACATCTGTGGTAATTTGTGGTAACAAGTGCCGTAGAGAAGCACTGCCATAATTTCGCCTTTGGAGATTCTGATATTGATTCTGCAACAGCGTATTATTGGCATGCCCAGTCTGTGAATTCACACGGCAATCTGGCATTGTGGAACGAAGCGGGAAGAGATGGTAGTGCAGTGAACAGAGCAGCAGTATGTGTACGATAAGTGACGGCAGCAGAGTGAGTGCTGTTTCTCATTGTGGAGATTCTACATACTCAAGCAAAGTTGTTTAGCATTTTGCTGAACATGATTCAGTTACTGTCGGACTTGAGTGAGAGGTTTGTTTCTGACAAGGTCCACTTCCTTTCTTATTAATTGACTGTTTTCGAAAATGGCGCCACTCTGACATCATGAGCTGCAAAAATAATTTTCCCTTTTCAAGTTTGGAAACATCTTCAAACTGGAAAGAGTGAAAAAAACAACTTCAAGCCTCTTGTTAGTGGACATATATTGCTTGCATAATTGATAGAACTAGATATCGGACTCAAAGATGGGGCCTATCCACTCCAATGAGAACTGTCTGCCTGGTGCATACACTTCCGGCTTTACCTCCCTGAAATGTTGCCTACTGAGTACGTGCAGCAGATTTTCTCCTGCTGGCCCGGCCCAAAAGTACGACTCGGCCTGCAGCCTTTTAATCACTTTTCTAATTGGATAAGATGAAAACATACACCAAGGAAATATAAATAATGATTTATTAGAAAAAGACTTCAACAGTCAGAAACACTTGAAATTCCATGTTATAAAGATAAACACACAATCAGCTAATAATGACAGCTGTTTCCAGGACCTGACCTCCAATATAGCTGCGACAGAGTGCTTTAGCACGTCATCTCAAACCCTCTCCATGGAAACGGCGGTCAGTTGTCTCTTTTGCTCAGTGCAGATGAGTGACAAGAGATCCATAGTGACACTGGTAGCACGTAAAGCTTTTACCAGCAGCAGACTGAGTGTGTCCCTCCTTCACACATGGCCGAGTCCTGAAGGAGATGAAAGTGCGAGTTATACCTGACTGGGGGCAGACATGTACGCATGTACAAGGGCACACATGTGCACACACACACATACACACACACAAGAAAGTGGTGGCTTAATCCCAGGAGAGGAGTTGGAGTCTGGACATCAGTCTTTACAACAGGAAGCACGCTCCATCAGTCCACAAGGGGACCGTATGAGGAGGAGCAGTCTACCTTACTCTCCGTCAAACTTGTCAGACTGCACCGGTGGAATTTTTCTTCCCTGAACTATAAGTTTAATGGATGTTCAATTTTTTTTTCTCTGGACTATATCCCCTCCAAGTGCAGAAATCATTGCTGTGTGAAAAATCTTCAATAAGGGCGCGATTAAATGCTGCAGGACTTATACATTTTTTAATGCATACATTTTTTATGCATGTTAACAGGGTTGTATAACTTACGTCCTCCTTCTTTGTGGCTCTATTGTACTCCGGTTGCTGAGAGCAATAGCACGCTTCAGGGAGAAAGAATTTTGCAGATTGGGTTACATTATTCTGCCGATGCCACCCCATACTGTACAGTGGTGCAGTGCGACCACCCAACAGTATGATTTATGAGGTACACACTCACCAAATTGCACCTAATGAATTGTATTGCTACTGACTAAATTTAACACCCCTTCATTTTACTGCCTTTGTTAAACATGGGTTAACTGCCACAGGAATACCAATCAATGCTGAAATGGTTAATGAGTAAACGGTGTGAAATGGAGAATATGAAAGATTGATTTGCTCTTGCCCTAAGTGGGATTTATAGTGTGTGTTCTCACGCTGGGGCTGAAGATTAACCCCATGCTCTGTACTAGCGTGTTTGTGGAGGTCTTCATGTTACTGTATCCATATGTTCAGTCTGTGGCCCAGGAGGACGGCGTATAAACAGAGCCCACACATCTGTCTGCACGTCTCAGATCTGCCTCGACCTCCTCCCCGTGACTGATTGAGGGGAATAAATTTTAGTTTAGCACACACCTGCATCAAACCGACGAATTCGGAGGTCAGCGTTCCATAAATACCCTCTCGCTCTTGTTAACGTGTCACGGCTTTTAAATGGATCGACAAACAGCCCACCTGGGACTCATGGGAAAGAGAAAGGGAGTGGGTGGAAGGGGGTGGGAGGGGAGTAAAAAACGGAACACGGCCCATCCGCGCCCGTCGTTATTTTTACAAGTCTTTACGACTCAATTTAGCGGATGGGAAATAAAACAAGCAGGGTGTCGGAGCTCCGGGGGCTGAGATGAGTTAGTGGGGCTCCCTGAGCTGTCAGAGAGCTCGGCGTGGCGGCATGGGGGTTGGGATCAGAGGGAGGAAAGAGAGGGATGAGGGGGGAGGCAGAGCCACCCTAATCAAGCAAGTTTATTCAGATCAACGTCAGTCTTTAACTTCACATCTCAGCAACACCAACAAGTCTGAAAACAGCCTGAGAAGTCCCTGGTTTCCTCAGCTAACCACTCTGTGTTATTTAGCATGGGTTCTGCATGTAAATCTAACAGATTTAGTGTGTTTTCCATCATATTCTCAATGCTTTTAATTTTCCTGTAAAAGACCTAATACTTCTCCTTTTTATCTGTCATTTATAAAATGTTACAATGTGGAATAAAAATGCCCAAAGTTTCTAATATTGAAGTAATGCAAAAGTAATCACTGTGAAGTCCAGGTTTATAGTTGTTTTTTTCTACGTTCACGACAAGCTAATGCATGCTTGTGACAGAATTCTTCATATAGTCGTCTGCAGGTGTTTATATTTCAATAAACCGCTACATGTAGCTACATGCTAACATCAAGGAAACCATTTTTTTTATTATTGAAAATTTGTCCCTGATTTCGGATCATATTCCTGCTGGAACATGTTTCATTGTGAAGATTTTGGTTTAGAAACTTTTATCACAGATTTTCCATAATTACCCGGCTGCAATGATGTTGCAGAGATGACAAGAGAACTGAAAACAGATCCGACTGAGCTTTTTCCTTGGAGGGGAGTTTTAAGAGACAAAGTATAGATGGATTCTGACAAAACTGGGATTTAAGAGAAGTGTTTTATGAACATTAAAGCATATAAACTAATAGAAACCATAGAATGAGCACCCTAGTTCCCCTTTAAGATAAATTTGGTTTTCTTATTGCATTCAGCTGACTGAATTCCTCCCCATGTTGTTAATACCGTGCGTTGATATTGGTGTTTAACAGCATGCTCTGATGGTACGGTGTTAATGGCACCGTCTACTCTACAGAAAGGCCTCTTCTTTCATTCGCCTCTTCTTCTTTTTTTTCACTGTTATTTCAGACCAATTGGGAGAGCACACGCGTAGCAGGGAGGAGAGGGTCGGTAATTAAAATTCTGTTCAGCATGACAACGCTGTTTCATGCCTCATTTTTTGTCACACGTGGGATGAATACGGGATAAGCGCAGAGACTTTAATAGGTACGTAGACACTGCTGGTGCTTAAAGTGCACACCGCACTACCTCGAGCACACAGGTAGCAAACGCACGCACACCCTGTAAAGCTTATCAGCAACACCAGTGCATATGTTATGTTCGGTAATAGCAGAGGCTTTAATGTTTAATGTGTGCTTAAAAAAGGCTGGAGCTTTGTGTCCCTCACTGACAACTGGAAACTTTGTGTGTGAGAAAATTTTTTACGGATTTGTGTGCGTGCTTGTAGTGCACACTCGCACAGCTTGCTTGCATGTGCTGATTTTGTGATGTGTTTACTCATTGAAAGAAGGGTGGAGAGGGGAGCAACACACAGCCTCCTGGGATGCCGTCCACGGGGCTTGTCAACTACTGTCACTCAGTCATCACCCGCCCCCTCACCATCCCCATATCTCATACTCCCCTGCTCCGATCCCCCTGCAAAACAAAGACAGCGGCAGCCACAGCAGCTGCATCCAAAGGGACCATCACTCCACCAGTATTTAACCTCTGCTACAGCTTCTTTCTGTCTCACTCGCTTTCCTTCGCTCCGCTATGTCTCTCTCTCTCTCTCTCTCCGTCTTCCCTCCCTCCTGCTCCTCTCCTGCTCTCCTTCATCAAAGCATTTCTGGCTATTTTGTTTCCCAGCTCTACAGAGAGTTATTGCTCATGACAACGATCACGGTCGTTTATTTTCTCTCCGCAGCCCGGCCTCTGTATGCACGCCGGGCTAGTATTACCCTATGATATTCAAGCGCTCTCTATTAAATATGCATGAACCCTGGAGATGAAAATTAATTTTGGGAATGTTCTCTCCCTCTTTCTCCCCTCGCTCCCTCTTTGAATGTTCAAATATGCCTTCATCTGCCTTTGTGTCAAGCCGTGAATTCATTATTTCATTTACCGGTGATGGTGTAACACAACACAATATGCGGGGGTACGGCGGTGTTGCGGTATAGATCTTGTTAAAGCAAAAGGGCGATGAAAACAACTCCGGCCAAAACACAGGGCGCAGGAAGCAAGTTTCCACACATTCGCCAAGTTTTGAACAAGTTCGCCCTGAGCTCTTATCATTCATGAATATTTAGGGCCATAAAATGGGAAAATATTAAATTGAATTATGCATGTATGAAGCGATGGAATCTGCAGTAGGACACTGCAGTTTTTCTTCTGTCTTTTTCTGAAACATGATCTTCTTCCATGCTTCTTCTTAAGATACGTGCCCCGGCGACCCTCAGACTCCAGACTTGAGCGTGTATGTGGGTGCCGTAGCACTGCTGTCCATCCCGCTGCGCACTAAATTGCAGTATTCCTCGGTAAAGAGTTTGAGGAAGAGTGAAAACATCAAACACATGGCAGACACAAACAGGCTGGTTGAGCAGGTTGTGTAGGAGGTGAAGCCAACACAAGTTGAAGGATAAAACAACTGCTTTAAGAAATAAAACAGCAGAGAAAAGATGTACTCCAAGTTGCCTTTCCAAGATCACTTACAGATGTACTGCCATAGTGACACCATCGTACAAGATGTACAAGCACACTTTTAGATCTAAGTTTGCCATTTTGAGTTTCAGCCTTGGTCAAATTTTATTTTATTTCATAAAGAAACAAGTGTTTTAGTCTTGTTTTAGTATTAATAGATAACTTGACAAAAACCTAGTTTTAGACACAAACAAAAAGCATCACAGTCAAACTCTGCGGGTGCCTCATCTCATGTTAAAGGAATTATTAAACATGTTGAGAAATATGCATATTTCATTTTTTGCCAAGAGTAAGATAAGAAGATTTATACCACTTTCATGTCTGTATGGTGAATGTATAGCCAGAGTCAGAGTCAGCTACTGTAGAACTGGTAACAAAATACCAGCACCACTAATTAGCACATTTAATCTGGTTAAATTAAAGCATTGTGAATGTGCTGGATTAGGCCAGGGTCCAGCAACTGTTCCTAAATGTAAGTTTGTGTCTTCTTGTTTGTCAATTCAATTTAAAAAAACCTGAAAGGGATTTTGTTCAAAGCACCACTTGGTGAAACTGGAAACATGGCTGTGACCATAACACTGACATGATCACAATTGAAGTACCATTGGCAAAGCTTCTAGCAAACACCTCCCTGTTTACACATTAATTCAGTTTTTTGGCCACCAGGCAAATGTATGTCCAAAGTTTGATCTTCTTTTAGCTCTGTTTTTGGTCTCCACCAACTCCTGAGGGAAATATTTGCATCTTGGCATGGCAGCTGAGCAGAGCACTTCAATTCATTCCCTATGAGCAGCAGTATAAGTCCACTGTCAGCGGCAAAAGTGGCCAAATGTTCACCACAACTTTTGGAAAGCAGAGGCCTCCAATATATTTGCCCGTGTTTACATGCTAATTAGCTTCTCAAAGCTAACATTAGCTAGCTAAGTAAACTGGTAACATTGCATCCCCAGCAAAAACATTACAGGATTATTCACCCTGTGCACATAGTACTCAATAGATCTTATCTCTCTTGGCAGAACAACATGGTGGACTCCGAGGAAGAGGACCTGCTCCCGATGTACATAATGCAGGGCTCATTCTAAGCCAGCCTACAAAAGCACAACACAACAATTCTTAGTTCCAGATATTTATACACTACTGAAACTCTACATTCTACACACTGGGCACTTAAAGTTTTTATTTTCTACTGCTAGCTCCTTTTTTGTTCAAGTAATTGTTTGAATATGTCAGTTTTATCTTCTCCTCATGGAGAGAAAAAAAAGACAGTTTCTGAATATATTTGTTCGAACTTGTTGCTTACAAAATGAACACTATGCACTATTGTATTGTAGTGATTCAATGTGACACCAGAAGGTTTCTGTCGCCTGGAAGAGCTGACCATTCAGCAGGGGGGGAAGCTTTGGGCTGCTCCACACCAGCCCCCTATGGCCTGCATTCACTCACGCTGACTCAATCTGCATAACTGCATCTTTCATGAGGTCTGGTCAATGCTCAATCCATACTGTATAGGCCTCTGTGTGTGTGTGTGTGTGTGTGTGTGTGTGTGTGTGTGTGAATCCCTGCATGTTATTTTCTGTTTTAGCACTACGGTTTTTGTCTCCCTGTGTGTATCCATGTGTTGGCATGTTTTATATATGTGTGCTGTAATTGCGTTCTTTCCTGTTTTAGACACAATCTGTCACCGACTAAAATCCGGGTCAGCAATTGAGTGGTTCTCTACGAATTAGCGCTCTCACCCGAATCTCTTCATCACCTTCATGGTTCCTACCAGTGGCACCTTGTTTAAGCCCGGTCAATATTAGCAAAGAGGGATGTGGGTGACTGTAGTTGGTAGACGGCCACTGCAGTTCTTATCAGGTAAAGTGGTTTTTGATTAGTGTTAATGGCTGCGACTAAATAGCCTTCAGCTTTTCCACTGGCTACACCTGTTATATGTGTGTGTGTTTGTGCGCTCAAGGGCACGCAAGCAATTCATCAAGTTGAAAAAGCTATATCCACTGTGCAGTGACGAACAGGTTTTATGTCTAAACCGCCTCCCTAAACTATATCTTTACCCCGTCTGGGTGCCTTTAGCTATTTCCAGAATGCTGCTGTGTCTCCCTGCAGAGGAGTTTCAGCACCACTACGATGTACAGACAGTAAGAATGAGGCTTTTCTTGTTGTGCATACTCGAGCCACGATCCACACTCGTGGCCCAGAAAGACAGGCTGCAGCACCCGCTCTGAGGAAACGCTCGGCATCTGGTGCAACAGACAGCCTTGCATGTTAATGCCGAGTTAATATTATTATTATGAACTGCGAGTGACTTCGCATGTTAGTGAGCGCTCTGTCAAATTAATGTCAGTTCCATTAATGCCGCCGTCTATTTCGTGTCACAAGTATGCTCGCTTCAGACTCCCGCTTGCTCAGGCACACTGGGGCTGAATATGGAGACACACAAAGGAACGCACACACACACACACACGCACACACACACAACCCACCTCATGAAAAGATTCACACCCCTGCATCTCAACAGTAGATACATATTTACACATGCACACACACACACACATCTTTTTCTCTGCAGAAGCGAGAGACGAGGGGAGGAAAATGAATGTCCTGACTCATTTATCACACAGCCCCAAAAGTACAGATGAATCCAGTGATGAAAATCTGTCCTGAGAAATGTCAGGAAGATATTAACTCCAATACATCAAAGTGGAGCTGCAGTCTGTGAGCTGAGTGCCAGCCGACGCTCCCAGCCTTTGGTTAAATAGGGGGAGCACACCAGCGCCGATGTAATTTTAGCCAACCCTGACCATTTGTCACACAGAAACGAGTAAATAAAGACACAAGTCGCTTCCGTCCGAAGAATAACATCCGAAATGATGCAGAGCGAATTTCATTAGGGCGCAAATGCCATTCTTTACATCTGTCTGATGTCAATGAAGTGTGAGAGTGAAGGGAAAGAAAAGACGAGGGAAATTGCCTTTTCATGTAGATTCCACTAATCGTTTCCCAAACAAAATACGGCAGACTTGTACTAATAAGTAAGTTAAGGCTCAGTGGACAGATAGAGTGAAACAGCACAGAGGCTAATGGAATTGAGAGCTTTCCATGCCTCCATGGGTGTCTTAATTGTTAAAGGGAGCATATGAGCATTTCGCCACTCGCCTGCTGGATTGTGGGAAATTGGAGTCACAGAATCATCGGACTTGTTTTAAGCCAGAGCTATACTCGTGTGTGTGAGGTGGATCAAATCCCTTATCCAAAGTCTGGAAGCAGGTCATGTAGAGCAAGACCAATATATCAGTTGGCCAATATTATCAGCTTATACTGGTCTATCCAACACACTCTCATCCCCACTCAACGTGTGATACATATGGTTTGGGTCTGGACATGTCAGGGCCCATGGCTCAGCTTCCACTCACTATACTGTGGTGACCCTGGGTCACCCTGGTCTGTCCTGTTGTCTTTTGCAGCCTTCAGTGATTGGCTGGCTGCTCCCAGCTCGTTGTGGGATTGGCTTCAGCTGCTGGGAGACTATATAAGCTGGCTCTCTTTCTCCTGGAAGGCTGCTGCCTTTTAGGCACCCAACTATTATGTTTATATTTGGCTGGTTTTTCTTCATTTATCCTTTGCATTTGATGGTTTTGTTAGCATTTACTTTGTTACAGCACCCAACCCCTCTTCACACTACTGACTGCTGATTTCCATTTGAAGTTTGCTTCAGTTAAAGTTAACGTTGATACATTTTCTTCTTTACTTAAATTGTTGCTGTGTGGACCTCCCTTCTTTGTTAGGTTCCTGAACGTGCTTGGCAAAAGCATAGTGGGTTGTCAAAATAAACTTCCATGTTCCCAGGAAAGAGTTAGCTGTAGACAATAAAAGCATTGACTATGGTTGGCAGAAGGTTATGTTTTTGGGCTTAAAAACTGCTACTTCCACACGTATCTACCAAATGCAGTTACGCAGGTTGACTCTTGGTTTACAAACGGACAGAAACTCCAGTCTCTTCAGTTAAAGTCCAGGGTTTGTTCGACCCATGCACCTTGGCGGTATCACATAATTCTACAATTCTACCTTGTCAGTTAGCAGACCGTTTAACCAAAGCAACGCACCTTTGAGACAAGTACAACACAAGCAAAGATGAAGTCAAAAGATATATTTTTTCTAAAATATTCTTTCAAGTTTTTAGATAAAGCAGCCTTTGTAGGGTCAGATTGGTGCAAAAATAATTTTGTGATTTTATCCAACTTTTTTCACAAAAGATTGTACCTTATTGTTATCTAATGAAAGCCCTTGTTGAATGAATAAGACTGCAGCTTTGCAGTTACCATGAGTCCTCCTGGCTGTGCTCATAGGTGACGCACTGTTCAGTCACACCATCCCTGGACCTGCTCAATAAAACCACTTTACCAAATAAGCCAGGTTAATTTTGGTCAGTCTGACTCATTTTGTATCATAAAGTAAATTCTGTACAGTTCAATCTTAATTGCTATGGAAATGTTTTGCTTGGAAACTGTTTAGAACAGTATCAACTGAAAATGAAAACTATATTGGCTGCCATATTGGTAATGTGTGAATATTTCACCTCTAAAATCAGTATTGGCCTCAAAAATCCGTCGTGCCCAAAGGTCATGTGATTCACTTGTTTATTTGGGAAACAGTGCCTGCAAAGTATATGTTTCCACTGCCCCCAGTAGAGACTGCAGTATCTGAAATCTATAACTTCTGTGCTTTTTCATCTTGCACTCTCTCCTGGAATGTATTATGTTCTCATTTATTTTTGCATGGATTTATTTAGTCATAAATATTCATTCTGAATGTCATATATGTGATTCATTTGAAAGAAATATTTATATATTGCTTTTTCAATCCCAGCCAGCCAGGATTTATTGGCTCTCATGCTATTGTTATCACAATACCTTTATAGTAATCTTATTTTAGCATTGCTGCTCTTCACCCCAGCGCTAGAAATTCCAGCCACTGTGGTTCATTAGAAGGGAAATTGGACTGTATGGACTCCATGAGAGAAAGAGAATGTGCTTTTAATCTACAAAGGTCAATGTGTGCCAGCTATTTTGGAGATTCACTGCAAGCTTATAATTGGGGGCCTTGTCTGAAGACAATGTAGAATTAAATGAAGACAAAGTTACTGAGCGTGTGGCTGGCCTTTGATGAGAATCAGGGAGTGAGGACCCTTCATTTGCAACCTTTAATCAGTCCAATGAGATCAGATTCGCATGTGATTCTGGGAGGAAAATAATTGGGGGGAGAAATGAAATGGTAATTAGTATTGATTACCTATGGGCATATGACCCCGCGGTCTCCCCTTGCATTCTTAAATCAACCTAAATTATTGGATTTACTAATTTCATGCTCAGAGAGAAGTAGCCAGCAACATGAAAATGCCTCCACAATGAGCCATGAGCCCAGTGGGGTCCGAGGAAATTATAGCGATGGGAGGCATCTTTTTGTGCTGAGGCGTGGGTGTGACGCTGAATTAACCACACTGCTTTAACTTAAGGATGATAATTATTGCAGGAGGGTCTGTGGGGAGTAAAGGTGATTCAGGTAGCTTTTTTCTTCAAATTACATTTCACGTCAGCGCGCTGTCGCCAAGCAATGTCCTCAGCCCGGCCATATATGCATGTAATTACTCGCAGTTAAGACGGGGGAAAAAAGGTCCATTTAGGCAGGAAAAAGCAGCCCAATTACATGTATACACAATTAATACACCCATGGGAAATTGAAATTTTCTTTTAAATGATAAGATTAATTCCTAATTATGGCTGCAGACACACGCACATTCACACAAGGCCTCACACACTTAATCTGCTTTAGTAATAAGCCACCATATAGTGAAAGTGTGAAGAGAACAAGTGGACAGCAACTGATGGAGGGAATCCGTGTCATAATGCACCCGGTGAACCCGGGTACAGAGGATGTGGCAGTGCTCTGCCGCCATCTGCTGGGGGCGAGGTAGAACAGGAAGACATCAGCAACAGGGCAGCCTGGGAGTCTTTTTGAGTCTGGTGATGAATAATAAAAATGTGTTTAGTTTATCAGGAGATGCTTCTGTATGTTCTGTTCCACCACGATCTGATGATCTGAAGCTGATTTTCTATTTGGAAAAACCCTATTTTGCATGACACACTCAGCTATTTAGTATGTTGAGAAAAAAATGCCCTAAAATGTGTTTGAATTGGTCTAAAGCTATGGAATTTAGTACAGATATACTTACTGTGTCTAACAGTACATGTTTGAAGGTTTTAGATCACATGAAATATCACACTCATGATAGTCAAATTCAAGTTTTCTTAAAAAAGGAAAGTTACAAGGAACAGTGTTGCTTGAACATTTTCCATGACTTTTTTTTACTCTTTATATATATATGTGCATGTCTTTGATACTGAACTTGTTTTGAGTTGATATTAACCAAATACTTGACTGTGCTCCTTGTCATTTCTGTCAATCATATCATACTATGTGTGTAGTTATTAAGGTCAATAGCAAAAATAAAGACTAGATATAGTATGATAAGAAAACAAGTGAGTAAAGGTAAAATTCAAGCACTTTTCAAGCTACCTACACCAAACATTTCCAACTTTAAGCCTTTATTTTGGGGATTTACTTTCATTTGCCCTAAGGTATTTCTCCACTTTGTTTGTATTTGCAGACCATTATATATATATATATTTTAAACCTCTTGGATGGATTATGAGATAAGTGGTTGCTGGAAGCTGATATTCAAAAGGACTCCTGCACCTCTTACAACAGAAGTACACCTAAACACCAAAAGATCACCACAAACACTGCAGTTCTTTCATGTTTCTTTGTGGTCATTTTGTCTCTTTGGCTGTTTGACTTTCCAAATGTTAACAGTCACTTTAAACAGAAGCTCTGGTCCAGTGGTCTCTGACCTCTAGAGGCTCATGGGCTTGGTCAATAATCCTTCAATGGCCTCTAAACTGCTGGTGAGTCATTACAAACATCAGGAGTTTGCACAATACCACTAAAAGCTTGTATTGAGAAATGAAAGCAACAAAGCAGACACAAAGGGGTTGAATAAATAAATCCAGTGACACTAATTGATAGGTTACACTTCTCAAGTCTGATTTTTATTCTGTGGGAAACATTAGTCTCTTACACATCTAACTTGTTGGCGCAATATGACAGACAGCTACTCGGTACAGCAGTGCCTACTGTTAATAATATATCCATGTTTACGAGCAAAATAATAAACAATGTTAAAAAGATAAATATTAGTTTCAGTGTAAAGCACAGCACGCAGTTCTCTTGACTTGCAGCAGTAGAACTGTATTGCATCAGTCTCACATAAATATGCTGAACCCCACACTGGTTCTAGGCAGATACACACCCTGTTCTTTTTTAATTGTTTTTAAACAGCCGATACAGTGTCTATTCTGTCCGCGTGCAGCTCTGGGCTCAGAGCCGGTCTAAGCAACTGGAGACAGAGAAAGTGCAATTTTGAAACAGCGGTGACATTAAACATCCAGGGCAACAAGGACACAGGACAGCTGTGTGTATGTGTGCAAGAGCATGTGTGTGTGTGATATTAGGAGCACTGCTGAGGCTAGGTTACAGTTCATGGGGTTTGTCAAGACAAAACAAGAGTGGAGTGACATTGAAACACATGACACAGACAGGGAATGTGACGTTGCTGACTGGAGCTCTTTCACAACACACGCACTGACGCCTCACAGACCTTCAGTCCTAACACTCAGACTGGACTTTGCAGGCCACCGTAGGTACCGGCCCTCACATGGCTACTGAGGCGTCCGACTCTTTAGGCCGGTTGCGTACGACGTGCTCCAGCTGTCCGGAGTCTGACACGTCGTAGCTCGTCTTGTACTTGGCCAGGATCTTCATCAAAGGACGCAGCTTCAACCACCACTGCTCCTTCGGGATCCTGTGACTGCAGACACACGAGCAGATCACTGTGGTTAGGACCATTTAACACTAATACCAAACTAATGTTCACTCCTTACGGTCACAAATCTAATATATTCTAATGAATAAGGAGCAGTGGAAAAAATCTGTTCCCATCTGGACCACATGGACATTTGATACTAGAGTGACTTTAAATGCTCAAACTGGTATTTTGGATCATTTACGAATCAGCTCTAACATAAATACAACTATATTTAGCATCATTAATTTTTATCTTAGTTTTGACAGCACAGCAGGTTGAGTGAGCAAGTGTTAACCCTGCGAACCCCAAAACCCATCTGCAGGTATGAAAAGCATTTTTCCTTTCAAAGAAATCACCATAATTACTCCATTTATCATAGACAGAAACTGTAAAATCAGATATTATATCATAGGTTTTTCAAACAGTCCTTGAACAGATCATGTGTGACAAATTCTAAATTAGCACAAGTAGCCAAATCTCAGCTTAAAACTGTGATATGTAATGAAACTAACTCTATTCTACAGGTCTCATTTAAAATTTTGCCAATAATAAATCATTTGCACTAACCAGTGACTGTAAAAAACGTTAAAGCCATGAAAAATCTAGCTGAGATCAACAGTCATGTTAGAAAAATATTATTTTATTTTTTAAAGCCAAAAGTTGGACTTTTTTTTACCTTTGTGCGCCGCTGATCAACTTTCATAGGAATGAACAAGGCCCTGTCTCCAAAACTGTATCCAGTTCCCTTCATACATTAATCACTGTACTGACACTATATAGTATTGTCGTGACATCACAGAGGCCCTGAGACTTGTTTAACGACACGTTTCTGAACATAGGTGGGGTGCATTTTCTCTGTAGAGTGAGCATTTTGATACTTCAGAGTATTTATATTGCACCTGGAACCTGCTTTATATTCAAAGAAGACAATGAATCTGTCATTTTGCAAAAAACGACCTTCAATACATATCCCACCCAGAAATAAAGGCTTGGAAATTCCTTTGAAAATTGGTCGAGTGTCGCTTTAAGTTAAAGTAGTGTGATACGTACACAAAGTCAGTCTCGTCCTTGAGTTGTACGACAGGCTGAAACACCAGAGCCCTGCGGCGCATCCCCAGCAAACAGCAGGAGTCCTCAGTGTTAGCAAACACTCGGCCTGCAGGGAAACATGGTAGCAGTCAGGAGGAAACACAGGAGCGTACTTTAGATGACTGCAAACGTACAGTAACATGGAGTAGACATTTGGCAGTGGGTGTGAAAGGTTGTACAGTGATGAAGATGATGACTGGTCTTCTGGCTACTAGCTATCCTTCAGAAAACAGTAACTAAAACAGGTCTGTGTGGATCGATAAGAGGACTACAGTGGGGTGAAACTCAAAGTCTACACACAAAAAGCAACTGAGGCAACATAAAGCATCATAGACAGACAAGAGCACGGGGGGGAGAGCAGGAGGATGTGTCCATTATTCTTACAGCCCAGTTTTATAATTTCAGATGAGTTGTGAAATGGAAAGAGTGTAGAATGGTGGTTACTGCTAAATCTGTGAGACTAAGGTAAAGACACAGACTGGTAGCAAGTCTAACCAGTCATAGCTCAGCCCACAAGTGCCTGTGTGGCTCTATGTACCGCAGAATAATGGAAAAGACAGACAGGGACATGGAGCTAAATATAAAGGTGGAGATGGTCATGGAGCCAGCAAAAAAACACATTTACCTTCATCTTATGTCATCCATATGTATGGGAAATAGACATAAAAAAACAAAGAGGAGTTTTAATTGCCGTGTGCTTTTAAACACACAAACTACTGTTCAGAAGTTTCACACATCACTGTAAGTGCCATCCATCTGTTAGTACATTCAAGTCAATTTGTCATTAATGCTGATGGATGTAAATCATGAATAAATAATTTCCTTTGAGAGGCCAAAAATACATCAACATGTCAGACAGTGACTCCATGACAGATCTGGGTAAAGGTCTGCTTCACAACGCGCACGCCTCTGTAGGGAGGGAGGATCTACCACCACGGGTCCTTTCACTAACACTGACGTGGAACCTCACCCTGTCTGAAGGTCTCCACCAGCTTCTTGGTGACCCACTGCATCGCCTTGGCTGAGATCTTGGTCCCAAAGTTCCGGTCGAATGGAGACGGTGCTCCTCCCTTAAAAAGCAAAAAAATGTCTCGTTTTGTTGCAGTTTTTAACACAATATAATATATATATAGCTGAGCATATAGAATGTCTTAAGTTAAGTATAAATAGGAGATGGAAAAGCTGACCATGGTCCTGCTCTACTGCACAGAATCAAAGGGGTGGGATTTAGGATGACTAGTTTTATAAATAGCTGGAAACATTTGGGAAAATGTAACACGCCATAATAGACAATAAGTCTAGCCATTCTAACATTTTAATGCAGTTTAATGTTACATATATTACATTTATATTTAACTATAGAGTCAACAGACTAAATGAATTTATCCAATTGTACTTTTAATTTTTCTGTATCCCATCACGTGTACCTGCAGCCACAACCCAATTTCCTCTCGTGGATCATCAAAGTTTTGTTTGATCCAGTTTTATCTTTGCTAATCTCAAGACACACAAAGCCCAAATACAACAAAGCTCCATCCATGTAAAACAGGGATATGCATAATCATAATACAAATATAGAAAATGGTTTCTTAAATCTTCCTGAGCCTGGATGAATTGTTACCCCTGACACTGCTACATTATAAAGGACCCCCCTGTGCTTTAATGTGGCTGTGCCTACTGTACCTGCTGCATGTGTCCGAGCACATTCTTCCTGGAGTCAAACACTCCCTTCCCTTCTTCAGAGTACAGCTGGTAAATAAAGTCTGTGGTGTAGTTTTCATTACTGTTCTCATTCCTACACACAAACACAAACACACAGTAAAAGAAAACAGTTATATGTTAGGGTCTATATGTATCCTCGTTAACTAGAGACTTCTGCTGCATCATCAGCTTTTTTCCTCACTGAGTTTGTGTTATTGTGACATCAAGATGAGAGCAGCAATTCAACATGTCAGCTGTTAAACTGATGACATCAACACTGGCCCTGTTTACTATACAAAGCTGCTTAAAATCAAATACAGAGGACTGGAAATACTAGATCATAAGCACTCAAAACAGAGCAGCAGCAGTATACCTGTTATGTAACTGGATTTTTCCCATCACAGAATCATTATTGCAGATAATCCCTTAAAAGTGACTCTGAGTGTCTGGGCTGATGTTATTCATGCAGGTTACCTGAGGACCAGTCCTCTTTGAATGCTGGTCTTCATTTTCTCTGTCAAGTGCTCAACATTAGCCTGTGGGAACACATAGTGAATGTTAGTGATGTTGAACAGCAGATGGCACTGTACTGCAGAATTCAGCCCACAGGATGAAGTGAGTAGTGACTGAATGTCTTGATGGAGAGTTGAGGAATGAAAGAGGAGCAACACCTCCACACTGACTGTTCTACTTTAATAAGAGATGACGAGTTACCTGCAGGTCTCTGATGTCAAATGGTTCCTCAAAGATATAAGCAGCATCGGCTCCAGCTGCCAGGCCTCCTACACTGGCCAGGTAGCCACAGTATCCTCCCATTGTCTCGATGATGAACACGCGTCTCTTGGTCCCGCTGGCCGACTGCTTGATGCGGTCACAAGTCTGGCACATGCATACAAGCTCACAATGTCAGTATACAGTAGGTGATTATTACAGGCTAAGCATTATGAAACTGTTTATGTGTGATACCTCCAGCTAAATGTTCTGTTTATTATATCAAAGTGTCAGAAAATCAAACCAGCAAGGTTAGAAATGTTATGATTCGAGGTCTCATAAAAAAGTAAGACATTCCACAGAGAAAAAACAACAGCAAGACAGTCATTTCAAGGCCAGCATGCTCATTTCTTTAATCTGAGTCAGCTTGCTACATCTAAACAATTCAGGCAGATTCAGGCTATAAAATTGCTGTCAACAGTTACACTGCGTAAGGATGAGAAAGCACATTAGATAGTAAACTTCCATTTACAATTCAAATGTTGGTTAGAATAAAGTTTAGAGAGGAAATGTATCTGTTATATTTGATCTGACAGTAAAACTGTTTTCTGATAGTCCAATGCTTATAATCCTTTTGCTGTCAGGTGACTGTGATGTCAGTAAAACGCTACAAGTGGTAAAGGGGCATTCCACTGTTTTCATTATTACACGTCCATAAAGGTGGGGGATTCACAAGAGACAAATTAAAGAAGGAATGGTCAAAACAAGGCGGCAGAGGCCTAATGATTTGTTGTCCCTAGTAGAAGTCAAGCTGCACAAACATTTCCCACAATGCAACTTTTAAGCTTCTTGCCTTCTAAATGCTGGAGTGCCCCTTTAAATTTGTGCAGCTATTGAGTGTTTGGGTTAAAGGAAATCTTACACTTTAGGTTAATGTTAGAACTGCAGCTATGGTAACATATGAGTTGGGATTAAAGTTAGTTTCAAATTATATTAACTCTCTGAACACCACAACCCACTGCCAGGTCTGAGAGGCACGTTTTCTGTTAATTTACGCCACTAATCATCGCCTGAAGCTGTAAAATCAGAAAACATCATTTGATTTTCAAACAGTCTTTGGACTATTCATGTGACACAAACACTTCTGTCAAGAAAAAAAAGCTAAATCTAGACTTAAAAGAGTGTTGTTACATCAAAAACAAGGTCTCATTCCAAATTTAGAAAACAAAAAGTCTTTGCTCTAACCAGATCCTGTTACAAAACACTAAATGATGTGCTCTTCAGTGCAGCTGAGGAGCCATGAAAGACTTGGCTGAGACCCAGCAGTCATGTGGCAAAAATACAATGAAACTTCACCTGACCTGCAGGCTGTTTTACACAGAGCAGAAAGGAGAAGAGAGGCTGGAAGTTGTAAAACTGGAAACAGCTCAAAGTATATAGCAAGTTTGGGAAAATACCTTTTCAAAGAAATTCAACTTCGATTTTTTATTTCTTTTTAATGATTTATAGCATTTTTACAGTGTTATACTGCAGAAAAGACATTTTCAATTCTCCTTATTTCTAGCCCTGATTGTGCTGTTTCCATAGAGGTCTTTTCAGCTCTAACAGACTTTTTGGACATAGATTGCAGTGAAAAATGAGACCACAGTGAGTAAAATGTGACAGGAGCAAAAATAACCTGCTGGGTTTCAGAGAGTTAATGGATAAAGAAATCTATAGAGCTGCATCAAATTGTCTTGCAACACTTTACTGCACATCTGCTTTTGGAACCTGACAGTTTGAGTATAAGCACTGGACCCTGAACTCCTCTGATACTTCAGATATCATGTGTCATTTTCATCCTGTGCATTAGCATCTTGAACAAAGCGCCGGCGGCGGTTCGACTGCCTTACCTCCACGATGGCATTGAGGGCCGTGTCTGCCCCGATACTTAGATCTGTGCCCGGTACATTGTTACTTATGGTGGCAGGCAGCATACACATCGGGACGCAAAACTCCTCATAGGTAGCACGAGCCTCATACAGCTGCAGCAGACTCTCAAAGGCCTGAAGCGGCAGTATATGAAAACGCGTTAGAGCCACAGAGGGACGGCCGCTGAGAGAGACAGGTGAGTCTCTCTCAGTTTTGTTGGAGTGTTTCCTGCCATTCCGGCTCTTTCCGTGTGATAGCGGCAATGGCTTCCCTTTGGCAGAAAGGACGGAGGGACACAAGTGTGAATAAAGAAAGTGAAGAAGGGAAAATAAAGAGAATGGAAGGAGGAAAGGACATGGAAGGAGTGGCAGAGTAGAGCCAGAAAAAACAGGAGGACACTCAAAATGTAGAAGGAAGGTGGAGGACAGAGAGAACAGAGGGAGGAAGGACAAGAACATAAAGGTGTGAAAGGGAAAGATGGGACAGAGGTTGGTCTGTGTGTTTGTGAGCCTCAGCAGCTCAATGCAGTGACACTGCATAGGACAACCATAAGACGGCCGTATCTGCTGTGGAAGGTTATATGCAGGCGAGACAAGCACCGATCGAGTCTGCATACACAGGAGGATGGAGAAGATGGGGGTAAAGATGCAGGCACTGAGGTGTTGTTCTGTTTAGATTTAGGCTAGTTAATGTTCCTTTGAGTTATCATGATGCTCTAAACAAATCAAGAATGCTTTTTTAAATATTCTTCCCATAAAGAAAGTCAAATGTGTGTTCTGTTACTGAAAAAAGTTAGTGTAGGAGCTTCACTATTTATTTGAAGCAGATTCATACAATACAGTGCATGTTAACTGTTAATTACAAGGTAGAGATGTCACGAAAACACGATAACAGGATTTCACTGGGATTGTTATCGACTACTAAACTTTGGTTTCGTGACATCCCTACTACAAGGAGTTAGTCTGTGTTCTAGAGCTATATGTGTGAGCTAAACTAGACAATGTCAGACCTGCATGCTGTTAACCACTCATCTTGATGTTAGTGATGTTGGAGGACTCAAACACGCGGACAGGGAGAAGGGCAGGCAGAGCAAACATGGCGTTCACGGCACTCGTGCACCTCACAGCATGCCTCCATGTTGTTACTCACTTACTCACCTGGTAGGGAAGGATTTTACCTTTACCAGACATGCTCAATTTGTCTCTCTGGCTAATGTTTCAGCAACATTTTATTCCAGATGTGGCGAACAGATGCCACGTACATAAAATTTCCTCCAATTGACAGGCTGGTAAATACGTTGAGTGACTGGTAAAGTGAGTGAGCGATTTCTCCCTTTTTGAACGTGTGTGTTGGTGAGATCAACTATTCTGGTTGCCAGCCCCATCACTTACAGTAGTGATGGCGTTCAGAGCCGTGTCAGCGCCAATGCTGAGGTCTGAGCCCGGCACATTGTTGGAGACAGTGGCTGGGACCATGACCATGGGCACACAGAACTCGTCATATTTCCCGCGCGCCGTTAACAATTCCAGCAGTGACAGGAAGCCCTGCAGGGCAGAGCCAAGGGCTTTAGTGTCTGTGAGGGTGGAGCTGTGGCAGGGTGCTTTGGGTGAGAGGTGCTACTTGCCACAAGGAAGGGAGAGACAAAAAGTGGAGTGGTGCCAAGGGGAGGAGCCAGGTCTATCACAACGGACAGCAGCGAAACAGACAGATACAACTCCACACACACCCCCTCTGTCACACACACATCCATTCATACACATGAAACTCATTTACTTGCATTTATCACAGGAAAATGAAGCTGGTGAGCGTCTAAACAGGAGTGCGTGAAATGGCTGGAATAAAAGCAGGTGCTCTCTGTTTCCTATTAAATCATCATATTATTACATTTCAGTTACAGTGTTGCTTCTCTTCTCATTTTAATCATTCTAAAATTAAGAAAGAATTACATTCTCAAACAATGCCTCAAATTAAGAATTCTACTTTCATTGTAATCAATAGGGCTGTACTGAATCTATCTTTCTTTTTTACATTCTAAACTTCTATTGAGGTTAAAAAAAAAACAAATCAAAATCATCAATTTAAATAAGTATTTATCAGATTACATGAGTTAGACTAATAAATATGCATCTATCAGCTTAGACTTTTAGCTCCAATGCAATTGTAAATGTTTGGATCACAGGAGTCAGAAAAAAACTTGCACAGCTATAACTGGAATCTACTCCTACAGTTTGTAAAATACTAATAAATCTAGCAAAGCTTTAACTGCAGCTGTGCAGAAATACTGGGTTTAACAGAACGAGTTGACACTGACAAAAAGAACAATTTCCTAATGTTGATTTAGAATTTGAGCATTAACTTTATAAATGAAGCTTCAGACAATTCGGTACAGCATTACTAATAATATACTTATTCAAAGAACTGAAAATCAACAGTGAACCAACCCAGTGCTAGAATTCCTGCTGGTTTTGACAGAGAAATGACTCTGAAGCATGATGATGTAAGGAGCCATATGGTGTTGTGCTGACATAAAATGGGAATAAGACTGATGGAAATGATCCACATTACAGTGTTCACTGTCACATATGAACATCTAACAATACAATTAGCAATGCTTCAACAGCTACTTTGTTGATTTTAAAGAATGGGTATTCTCATAATGTTGTTTAATGTGCAATATAGCATTAGCACTACTGTCATGGATTTTCAAAAGAGCTAAATAGCTTGTAATAAGTAGAAATGGGAATGCAGCTTCATTAGCAAAATTAGCTCGCAGGGACAAAGAAAGCTTGAAACGTACCTCAAATCCACCAACAATTAGCAGTGCATTAATGTTGTGCATTCGCATTTGCTCAGCAATTTTGTCAACATGTTTTACAGGAAGTGTTCTGAAGGAAGAGAAAGAACACAATTGTTATTTATTTTAGAGATATATTGAGACAGTTTGAATGCATGTAAAACAGAGTGTACAACACGAATTGCATGTGTGTTTACAATATTCTTAATAAATTATTATATTATTATTACTTCCATTAATAATCATGCTGATGCTTTTGATTATTATTTCATTAAAAAAATGTTTTGTTTTCTTTGCATCACATCAAAAAGATACCACATTTTCGAGGGACATTTCAAGTAAAATAATATAAGAAATATAAAGAAATTTAAAAAAATGTTTTTAATAGAACTTTATGGATCTTATTTTAAATGCTGAACTGTTCAATCAAAGATAACAGATCAGGACTTTACCTTTTGGTTCCCAACAGAGATCCACCTTGTCCCGTCCATCCTCCGACATCAGCCCATTTAATCTCCTTAATCTGAGAGGAAGACAACAGCAACACATGATATCTAGCTCCTCCATGCCTTAAATGCATGAAACCTAAGTCAAGATCATTTCTACAGTGCTGTTGCTTCCTTCACAACACACCCTATTACACCCCGAGCCTCCCGTGTTAGTGACAGTTGTGTATTATCTGACAGTTGCTCCTGTGGTCTAAGTGCAGATGGTTAGCAGGGTTCATTTTCTGGCTGCACTCTCTTACATATAACAGAGGAACTGGAGCAGTGAAAACAGAGTTGTGTCGCAGAGAGTCCCAGAGCGCTGAAGTATAGAAATCCATTTCTCCCGCTGGTCTAATCCTTTTAGGGTCAGTTGGCACAGCCTGATTTCAGCTGGCCGGGGCACACACGGGGTGTTTAACTAACCGGTGATATTGGAGACATTTTGATGAAGATAAATTATGAGATCTTTTGTTCTTTGAATGAGCCAAATATGGACTGAGGGATTTAACGTTTTTCAATGGGAAAAGGTCAAAGGAGGATAAAGGTGAGGAGTGTAAAACCAGTTCTACAAGTTACAGAATGGGATTTAACAGTGTCTCACATTACAGCACAGTAGTCATCACACAGAACAGGTTTCCCTTAAAGACTCAGACATCTACCGCCTGCTTTTAGCTTTCATTAAAATGCAAATTTTCTTCCACAGTAAAATCAGGTGAGAATCATCCCACTCTACAGCTTTAGAGCGGGATGAGTCTGTTGCCCTCTATTGGTTTATTATGGTACTGCATCAACTTTGACAAAGCAGGGCAGAGAGTGAGAATCAGCGTGGGAAATTGGTTTACATTAATCTGGACAGATTATCCCCTGGGTCCCGCTGATTATTCTTCAGTCAGGGACCTAACAGTGATTGTGTACAGAAAATCTCTTTGATTTATTGATTAAACCATGAAAATGGTACACACAGTAATTTATTAAATTGTTGGGGTAGATTATTTCATGTCATTTGATTAAATATCGTTAGTGAAAAGATTTTCAATTTGTGAATGAGATTGCAAACTACAGTACATGCATCAGTGATGTAATACCCACCTGTCCTTTGTAGAATCCCTCAAACCCATCACTAACAGCAAACATCTTGTGCCCCTCGGAGATGCCCACCCTGACGGCTGAGCGGACGGCGGCGTTCATGCCCGCTGCAGGAGCGCCAACATTCAACACTGCCACATTGAAGTTGCTCTGAGGGGAAAAACACACCGAAAACAGACATCTGATGTGACTCTTAAATCATCACACTGAATATAGAGTATGTTGCAGTTGTTGTTGGACGGTTGATCTAGCTCTGCAGAGTGAATCAATAAATGGTAGTTACATGCTGGGCCTACAGTGGTCATTATCACAGATGCACGGGGAGCCGGACCCTGAGGCGAGCTCCACAGCATGGAGTCTGTCGTGCTGCCTCTACACTTCACTGATCTTCAGTCTGAGGAGCAGCAGCAGGCTGCCGCAGCTCCTGGCAGGGTCGAGCAAGTCATCCCTTAGCGGGGAGCCAGGTGTCATCTGATATTCCTGCCTGACAGACCAACACTGAGCCACCTGGGCCTCATGTCAGGCATATCACTACAACTATAGGCCACACAGCAAGCGGGCAAACACACTTTCACATTAACTGGTCGCCATAATTACAAGTCACCTTATTTTCCACTTAACAGCAGGAAGCAAGTGACACCATACCTGATGGGTGTCAGCATAACTAGCATGCTTTAATATACCTGTTTTCAGAGAAATACTCACATTACTGTATTTAGCCTGAACCACACATTCACAGGAATACTGTTCTCTGCCTTGTTTTGCCAAGAATGGCACTGAAATTATCAGCAGTACAGTGCATCATGACTGCAGCAACTGAGTCATTATTTGTAGGCAGATCCTAGGAACAGTGTAATAAAAAATTAAGTGGCTCAGGGAGGCCGGTACAACTGTCTAAAAACAACCTGCACTCCAGGCATGGTGGGTAATTCTACTGTATGTGTGAAAAACAACACCTTCTTACAGGCCCTTCTGTAGTCCAATCTGAGTTGTGGGTAGACAGCATTATGTTAAGAACAGTTCTGTTTGATTTATTTTAAATCTGCTCTTTTGATTTCAGAAGAATTAAATGCACGGATGAAATAGTTCAAACCAACCCCTTCAGTGTAATTGCCTGGGAAGCACTGCTGTGTGTATGTGTGGCTTGTGTTGGGAGTGAGCAAACAGAGCTGACAACACTGTCGCTGTCAGTAGTCTCAGAGGAAATGCCACAATGACGTGAGGTGACTTACAGTCGGCAGTTCACATTCCGGTTTACGATGAGCCAGCAGTTTGTACGTCCTCAGGTTGTTTTCAAAACTCCTGCAGTAAAACATGACACACAATATTTTTGTGTGGGACATTTTCAGTGTAAAGTTCATAAACATGCCCAAAATAGGGTTAAAACGTAGGTTTGTGATTAGAATTATGCGCATTGTTATTATTTCCAACTGGTCCCTGACTGTATCCTGTGTACAAACAACAGACTGGTGGTGTTGTAAATAGCACCATGATCCACTTTCTGTACTCCACCTGTCTACAGTAAGCAACATCAAACTGATGTCTTGATCTTGAGTGAAGTGATGGCTTTGGTATATCGGATTGGTCCCAGCGGGCTGTCAGTCATACCTGCCGCGAAGCTTAACAGCCTCCTCAAACCGCTTCCCGTCCATGGCCCTCTGGACCTCTTGAGTCTAGGAAAGAATGAGGAGTATTTTCACTTTTTGAACTCAGTATTATATCACACACTGTACTTCCTGTATGGAAGTACGGATACAAGCAGAGGCAGCTTGCTTGATTGATGTCAGCTAAGATGAAATATCTGTCGGCATTCATACTGTGATCTTTGAAGTGGCAATTATGAGCACAACAATTTCTGCCAGTAGGACTATCCGCCTTTCTATTTTAAAGAGACAGAACAATACAGAACTAATGTCACCTTGTTTTGACCTGCAATAGAATTGCAACCCTTGAACCACTTCAAAAAATGTGAAAAAAAAAAATATATATAACATTTTGTGGCGAGATTTTCAAATTCCAAACATGGTCTTGGAGCAAACAATAAAGCCTTTATGCGCGTTACTATGGAGATGCGTATGTATTACATCACCATCCTGCAGGCATTCATCGCCAACCGTGCCAAATGCTTGAGATAATCATTAACCAGACACAACTGCCTCTCAAACACAACAACTCTCTTGTGAACATTAGTGCCACTTCAGGCCCAATGGGTCGTGCTGTTTGTCATCTTTACTTAATGCTCCTCCAACCCGTCCCCATTGACTCTGATTCCAGCTGAGTCATTTCCATGTGTTTGTGTCTGTTGCAGTTTGCTTCGCTCCCCAGCTTCCATACTTTTGTAAATACAAGTTTGTTTGTGTGTATTGGATGTGTGGCCTGTTTCCAGCCCAGCCCAGTGCCTACCATCTGTACACACTCCATCAGAGGCAGGCGCACCGACTGGTTTCCGCACAGAGACACCACACAGGCTGGCGTGTTGGCTGTGGTCTCCAGAAGGGCAAGAACAGCCTCCACACCCATACGACTGGCCTGTGAGCAAACACACAAAGATAAAATTGCATCATCTTCACCATCAAACCTCCTTTGTTTCTTCTTGACACACAACATGTTTTCTTTGACAACACATCCTTCCATTCTTTTCTAAATTCATATCTTCTTTACACAAATTAGAGAAATTCTCTTCAATATCTTTTTCTCTGCTTCAATTTCAAGTTGTTTGTGGTAAACATGAAGAGATTTGTCGCTCGCTGTTTGGGATGCAGCGCTTCACGTGCTGAGCCATAAATCTGTTAATGTGCTTAACCTAAAACCTGGCGCCATTTCTCCTCAGACACACACAGGATTAAACAGGAAATGCTCTGGACGACTGGAGCATTCCTACCAAAATACCTCAAATAGAAGCCACAGCAAACATGTACAATAGGTCAAAGGTGTGCAAACTACAGTAATGAATGTCAAAAGGTCAAGCTAGTTTTAATTTTGTCAGCTATTTTTATTTTTTCATAGTCCTGTGTCCCGAGTTTTTATCATCTTCAGTCAACCTCATCCTGTTTTTTACTCATCAGATTATAAAATGTATTAGTCAATCTTGTCAGGCCAAAACCAATAACATATTTCACATAGGATTTTATGTTATTATCTGATGAAAAACACAGGTTGGATGATTAAAGTACCCTTCTCAAAAATGACTTAATTAGAGAAGTGTTTTCACATCCCTCAACTGAAGGGGAGATGTCTGTCGCTAAAATCTGAGATTCAAATTTACATCAACCAGATTAGCTACGTCACAAGCTTGAAAAGCCAATCAATAGCCATAAAGAAACCGGAAAGCTCCGGCACACAGTGGACTTGCCTGTACAAAGTAAAACAACCAGCAAATGTTTTTTGTTTAATGTTCTTTTGCTTGAAACATGACTTGGTTACTTGATTATAAAAAGAAGTAGTGGACCTACCAGGATACGGTCAAAAGCCGAAGGGGTCCCTCCTCTCTGCACGTGCCCCAGGATTGTCACTCGCGTGTCGAAACCCAAGCATTTGACAACAAGCTAGGAGGATCAAATGTACAGTTGTTAGCAAATACTACTTCCTCTAATGAGAAATATGACTGCACATTTAACAAACTGTTTTTTCATATAAAGTTACACAAATGTATATCATGCATGTTAGTAATAAAGATCAATTCTGTCTGCAATAGAACTTTACTGTAAAACAAATGTATACATACACCAACAGGCACATCACACACTGAAATACAGTAGAAAAGTTGAAGAGAAGGGGAAACAGCAAAGCACAAGCAAGCCATTCTAATTTTTCAGTCATGTTAGCTTGGAGCTCTAAGCTTATACTGAACATCACATTCCCCAAACAGGAAATCAAACAGTGATACTTGGGTACTGTACAAGAACACAAAATGCTGGAAATGTTTGCCTTCAAATGAAAGGAAGAAATAAATATCTGGGTGTGAGGTTTAGTGAGGGTGTCTGCTCAGGGTTTGACAGCAGTAGTAGTAATGTGACAGCCATCTTACCAAACTAGACAGTGTGTCTGATAGAGCACTCCAGAAACACAGCGACAGAGTCAAAGCCACACCAGGGCAGCAGTACAGTAGTAGAGGTCAAACAGGAGGCAGTCCAAGCTGGCACTGGTGCCACAGTTTTACACAAAGCTCTGTACTTACATCCTTGATATAGTCAGTGGTAATGGGCTTGTTGCTACGATCAATCGCCCCTTCAGCTACAATTATGATATTCAGCCTTTTCATCCCTGCTCGGTTCTACAAGGAGGAGGGTGGTGGAGAGACAACATGACAGAAAAACTGAGACAGTGGCTGCAACATGGGCTTTCAGAAGCACGGGGGCCAGACGATGCTCACAGCCGAGGAGGACGTCACCGCAGCTTGTGTTTGCACTTCAGCAATATCCTGCCAACCTCATTGCTGGACTTAGCATGCAGCATTGTGGTTTTATTATCAGGAGTCTTTTCCCACTCACGTTAGCATCCTGTTAGATGTTGTGATAGCAATTATCATGGCAGATAAACTGCATGAAAGATTTTAATTCAGAACATTTCGGCCATCTGTGGCTCAGAGGACTGTTTTCCATCAGTCGGGTCTCCATGCTTCTGGCTTCCCCTTTCTTTGCACTCAGGTACTCACATCCTTGACTAAACCAGAGGTTATAGGCTTCCCATGCCTGTCAATGGCTCCCTCTGCAACTATGATTATGTTCAGCCTTGTGCCCCTGGAACGGGTCTGAATCATAAAACAATTAAATGTTGTTGTTTTTCTCAAAGCAGAGAAAAGCACAATACGACACCAGGCAAAGGAGACTAAACACTTCCCTCCACATCGGTTTTCTCTGTTAAAAGAGTCAAGATTCAGAACAGCATTGTCATGTTAAACAAGACGGCCTGGGAGTATTATATAGCTTCCAAGCTGGTACAATATGCTTCATTGTGTTCGCTGTAGGGAACAAATAAGATCGTGTTACCGCAGACAGTTTCTGACACATCTTGTCCTCCCAGCCGTCCTCTGGGGGCATCTCAGGGATCAACACCCAGTCTGCTCCACAAGCCAGGGCGCTCACCAAGGCAAGGTAGCTGGGATAAAACACACAGACAGAACACTGTGTATATAAACACAGATAATGGTCTCTGTGTCTGCCGTAGGAATTATGTTTTTTTTTTATATATGCCATTATCAAATGCATTCTTACCCACAATGTCTGCCCATGACCTCTAACACAAATGTTCTCTGGTGACTGAAAGATCAGAACAGAAAACAGGCAGAAATGAGCTGCAACATGGTGATGTTTGTATTTTCATACTGCACTGAACTTAAGCTTGTGTAAAATCAGGCAGGAAAAGTAGAAAAGTAGTTAAACACACACTTTTTCATAGATGTCATAGATAAAGATGCTCTACAACTCCTCACCTCTGTGCAGTTGTCATAATTGCGTCCACCACTTCGATGATTCTGTGCAGAGCAGAGTCAGTGCCGATTGTCATGTCAGTTCCGCAGAAGTCGTTATCAATGGAGCCGACCATTCCCACGATGTGAAGGGCAGAATACTTCTGAACAGCATCAGCATCAATCGACCCTGGAAGGATCAGGAAGTTAGAGTGCAATACAATAACGACAGGTTAATCTCAGGGCTTGTTGTCAAAATACAACGGCATGAGCAGCAGTGGAAACTGCTGAGCTCAGGGAAATATCTAAACAGTTATTTACTATAAGAAAAATCACTGATTTACAATGCAAACCCCATCCACATTTGTATTTTGAGCAACTATTTGACAACATCTTGGTTTTTCATGCTGGAGATTATTCCCACTGTCAAGATTTTGAGGTGGCTTAAAAAAGGGTTGTATTTAGGAACTGCTGGCAATAAGAGAAAAGGGGTCCCTTAAAGAAAAAGGTCAAGACCCACTGCTTTAGAATATGCCATGAATATGTGTGTGAAAATCAAACAAAGTAAAAGGGCATATTTTAATGTAGAAAACAGACAGTTTTTCACAACAGTCATAATAATAATAGAGTAAAAACAGTAGTGATAGGAGAGTTATGAGAATATGTGGAATGTAAGAAATATCTAACTTACAAACAAAAACTCTTTTTTTCAGAGTGAGCACATTCCTAATTAAGAAAATAGAATAAGGATAAACCAAAGAGGAGGTCCATGTTCCCTCAGTACCTTGGTCCACCAGCTCCCCCAGCAGCCCACTCCATTCCTCCCTGAAGAGGTTGGCTCCCGTCAGACTGCCATCTCCACCGATCACACACAAGTTGGTGATGCCGTGCTGCACCAGGTTGTGGGCTGCCTTTAGGCGTCCTTCATGGCTGCGAAACTCTTTACAGCGGGCACTGCCGATAACAGTCCCACCCTGATGGAGACAAGTGTGTACATTTCTACAGCCTCACACACACTGTTCTGTGTACTTAGAGCAGCATGGTGCTTGGTGTCTTGCTTGAGGACACTTTGACAAGAGTAAACATTGCTAATGAACACGCAGTGGCTACTAGGATGTTGGGGGATGACCTTTCAAACCACAGAACAGCCTTATCTTTCAGCTACATGACTTGTATGTTCTTCTTGTCAGCCCTATTGCATTAGTTGTGAGATAAATACTCACCACTTGTAGCATGCTGGAGACACTTTCCCATGTGGCTTCCTTTATGTTCTCTCCACCGTCCACCATACCCTGATATCCCTGACAAAATAAAGATGAAGCTTCTTAGCAAATATGTGAAATACATTTCCAAACAGATACTCCAAATAAACATTAAGCGACAGTTGTAGTGATGCGGCATCACTCAGAATTAAATACATATTTCAGCCTGATGCAATATCATGAAAAAGTGCAAATGTGTGATTGTGAAACTCAAGAATGTAATGCTTTAAAGTTTGTCCATCCTCATACAGTATTCTGCAGATGTATGCTAGAAAACCCAGAGTTCTTTGGTACCTGAGTGGGAGGGCAGTTTTACACGAGGCATCTGCTCTCAGTTATGTAACAACACACTGAGCGAGGATGTTTACAGTATGTCCATGATATACACAGATGTGCAGGGATCAAAGGATGAGCATGCAGAGCGAGGGCCTCGTCAAGCTCCTCCAACATCTGCTATGTGAGAATAAACATCTCATAGATGTAGACCAGGATCCTGATGTTGTCAATGTGCAGCCGTCCCTTAATGAAATACATTAATCTGAAACACTGCTGAGTCACTGCTTCTGCTATCTTTGACATTGAGTTGCTACAAAACATATACTCATACCTTTCTTTTGTTTTTTTTAATTGAGCAATATAACCTGATGTGTTGTGCATAAAGTGGGTGCTAAAATTTGACAGAATTTGATGCATTAACTTTGACGTGTTGATCTTCTGCAACCAGTAAGGACACTAATTTAGGAAGCACAACCTGTGTAGTTGTATGAGTTGGGGGACTTGTTGAAAATAAACTAAGAGCAGTGTCAAAAACACCTTTACAATGATCATCACAAAGTAAGGGCTCACCTCATGAATGAAATAAACTTTTGCTCCCACATATAACCCCATTCGAACCACGGCACGTACAGCCGCATTCATCCCTGAAAAAAAAAGAAGAAAAAAAAGAGTGCAAAAAGTAATCTTAACAATAAAACAACAACTGTGTGCAATGCTGCAGTGATTACCCGGGGTACACAGATAGCCTTTAAAGAGGGAAAATGCATTTCAACTGTAGCAAATGGTTGTAAAATCCTGATTTGCATGGCTGTTCCACAGCTGCTGCATGGTCATTTATTTCATCCGTGTCACAAAGAACTGCAGCAGTAAAACTTTAATTCCCTCAATCCAAGTATTTATGTCTTAAATGTGAGCAGAGAGAGTGTGTGTGTGTGTGTGTAATTGCATTTCCATTTGTGCAGTTATCTGCAGCTTGGGCCACATTTCTTTCTCACTACAGCACACTGCCATTTTTGGTCAGAAGGTTTCCCAGCTCCTCCTACAGCCTCTGTGTTATTCTGCGGTTAGTCCAAGTGAACCCAGTAACCAATAAAGCACTGCTCTGTGACTTGACTGTCAATGACAGGTTAGATTAAACACTGAGTGGGAATCGTGGATAATACTTTACTCGCAGCAGGCAGACAGGAACTTGGCTGACTTGCAAAGGTATAAACAACAGAAGAAAGGACTGAGTTTCCTTTCTCTGCACAAACTGGTGAACACTGCAGATCTAATTACAGCCAAGCAGTGCTGTTACTAAGCAACGCAAAAGTTCAGGACAGCGGGGCAGTGGAGAAGACAGCAAGGAAAGTAAAAAGATAGTGAAAACTATGTGGGAAGTAAAAAAGCTTCAGAAGTTCGTGTTTTTCCAGACATTCCTACAAAGGAAAGCTCCCATAGCAGTTAAAAAGGGACCAGCTATTCAGCATACTGTCCAGTGTAACAGCCCATGAACTAATGTCTCATTACATAACTTACATAACTATGTTCAAATGAACAGTCCAGTTTAATCACAGTCAGAGAGGATAGAAGAGGCTTAGAGACTTAGAAACAGACGAAGAAAGAATGCCAGGTAGAAAAATATAGATGAAATTTAAAGATTAGGTATCTTAGATGTTTCTTATCAAAGCTGAAAGTCATAAAGTTTGGCCCTCACATTCTGCATAACTGACACTTTCTCGTGCAGAGAGAGTGAAAAGACCGAGTCAAGGCTACACAATGCCCTCTGACACAGACATTCAGTTCCTGTCATGCATGCCACTGCCTCATTGGTTTGCTCTGGGGCCAACTCCATGTGTTTTTTTCTGTGTTCATGTGTGCTGCCAACAGTGAATTCTAAAAGCACCAACCAAGGATCAATTCATTCCTCACGAGCCAATGATAGCTATAATGTCCATTACTGCTGTAAATTACAGTAACAAAGCTATGGTGCTGTAAGCTCAGGAAAAAAAACACACATTTGTTCAATTGATTTGGTGACATAAATGGCTTTTGATGCTGAAAGAACAAAATTATTACAGAAAAAAAAACTATGCAGGAATTTTCACTCACTGTTTGTAAAGTCACCATTCAAACTTGGCCTTTCCTCAAAACTCTTCAATAAAGGTGAAATTGGAGCTTTGTTATTGTAATATTTAGTTTTTTGGTGCTTTTGACACCAAAATGAAGAGAAAAAACAGCAGATAAATACACCACCATATACTTCTAATGGGCCATAAGTAAAGCTTTAAAGGGATTACTTTTTACTGACAATGCATTGTTTTTAAGAAAATCCTGCATAACATATCTTAAAGTTAATCCCATTACATAATCATAATTAAAATGATCCTCGCATCAACATGTTACACCTGTCAGCATTACGTTTCAGCAACAATTATGTATACAATAATTCACGGTTTTGTTCTTAACTATTAGCACTTCATTAATACATAAATGTAGTGCATTACATTATAACAGTAGGAGTGTGTAACTGGTGTTCCGTCAAATGAGGAGACGAGCCGGTGAACATGTGACCAGGGTTTCCTCTGTGACGCATGCCCAACTGGAAGAAACGTTTCAGAGATGTATGCAGCTCATCACGTACACAGGATACAGGCATCCCTGCACTGGCTCTCGCTGTGACTGCTAACTAACCACAACTGCAACTCTCGTCCCATTGACAGAGTGCATGTTGAGAATGCTGTTTTGCAGTTTCCACTCCCCTTGGCAGTTCCTACTTGATAACAGCCTACACGTAGACCAGCGCGAGCCGCAATGCAGTGGCCTGCACGTATATGGCGGTCCCCTCTTCAACAATCTAATTAGACGGAGTTAATTACATTAACATTAACTTGTCAGTTATATCGCACTAATAAATAGCATCTGAGTCGGAAAAGACCACAAGACTCGACGTTGGCAGTTGTCCAAACTGCTGTCACCCTGCCTTGCGACAGACATGCCACCAAATCACTGACAGAGGATGCTGTTAGCGAGTTAGCAGGATATGTCCAGTTAGCATGCTAACTGGCGGGCTTCCTGAATGAATGGTAACCTTACTATTCTGCTGTTGTACATTACGCTATGTACAGTACTTAATGCTGTACTGAAGGAAGCCTCGCCGCTTCACTAGCGATACAGCATCACACAGTTGAAGACGTGCATTTTCGCCCTCTACGGGCCTGTTTACTCACACATAAATACATATCAGTGAAACTGTCGCTCGACAGTTTACCTTGAGCATCCCCTCCGCTCGTCAGCACTGCGATGGCTTTACCCGCTCCCGACAGGTTCTCAAAGAAGATTTTCTTGCTGTCTGGCTGCGCCATTTTCACAGCGGTTCAGTGTTAATCCGAGTCCAATTCGATTAAATAGTTAAACGGGGGCGTAACAGTATAAAATTGTGCTAAAATGATGAAGGACAACACTCGTCCGCCCCCTCTACCTTTTTGTGCCCGCTATGCTCTCCTTCTCTCTGTTCCGCATCTATTTGCTGATTTGCATAGGATGACCGTGGAAGAGTGATTGACGTCAATGTCAGCCAATCACATCTCGGTTTAAGGAGCCTTCCTTTGATTTTTAACCAATGGGAATAAACGTGGATAATATGTGGGCGGAGCAGACAATATGAGGATGTGTGGATCCCAAGTCCTCTCATGGATAGTGTTAAAGGATAAACCCCGCTAAACTAAGTTTATTTCACTAAATTCGTCTTAATTAGTTCGAAATATGTAGCCTGAAATCAGATGGAAGCATGCCGCACTATATTATAACAGGTTAAACGTAATATTTCCGCACAGAAACGTTGTTACAATGTAACAGAGTTACATTGAACCACTGCAATGTTGCAGTATTGGAATGTAACGGATAATTTGCAACAAAAGCAGACAAGTGATTTCCGATGGCCTTTTAACAGTTGAGTAATTATGACAGCCTATTAAAGCCTGTGTTCATTGATCCACGGAAAAGCTCTTTATAAAATGATAATTCTTATCATTGTTTTTGCTGTTAATGCTGTTATGATTATCAAACATAATTCACCTACGGCATGTTGAGTAGCAGTAGTTGTGTTTCTTTTGCATCTGTATTGATGTGTTTGAATGTGCGATGTAGGTACGGACAAGTAGTATCACAAAGTATTTCCTATTTAACTTACCCAGTCTGCACCAAATATAGTATGAAAACACATCTTAACACTTTTCTGAAATTAAAAATGACTTTTTGATAAATTCCTTGAGATTATTATTTTCCTGAGGGTAATTAACATACAACTGCAACATGTCCAACTGCATCACTGAAACAACCCTCTGTAGCCTTTCAATATGAGTGATGAGGAAGGTGTCTCATGACAGTTTGACCTCTATTTTCACAAAAGCTGAAATATTCAGGCACCTCACCACTGACTCTTGGTGCATGACAACATCTGTCATGATCTTAAGTTTTGCCTAGTGCTTAATTACATGGCAAATCTGCTCAAAATCCCTCCTGAAAAGCGTAAAAACATACAATGAACTTACAGTAGATATCAGTATTGAATTTAGATTTTGTCTCACTGTCTCCATCCAGTGGCAGGAAGAACAAATTACAGGCACAACAAACATAAGTGCATCAACCAAAGGCAGAATACATTATATCTGAGAATTAAACTGAAAAAGAATATTATAGAGCCTTTAACGTATCCGATATATTTTTATTCAGACACAACATTAGTATGTATAAAGATATGTTAAAGCCTATTTAGCAGTTGAAGTCAAAAGTGAGTCATCATCATCAGACCTGTTTCAAACAAGTTTTAATTCAGGTCTTCCTTGTACTCGTAACATCCACTAAATGCAAAGCATCAGATTGTATTCACTGGTGTGACATGCCCAAAGAAGTTTCACTAACTGTCAGTGTGTCTCATTTTTACAGACACATGAAGACATGACAGGGCTTTTTTCAAATAATTAAACAAAATTTGTGTTAACCTCAGAAAACATTCTGAAAATGGAAATTCAGTAAACCTGGTGTATAATCACAATTTAAAAACCAAGTAATTCCAAAGTCATCTTTTTATGTGAAGAGGATCATTCTGGCAGCTTGTCCTTGAAGGGAGAGCCTGGAACAGTTTGTCCAGCAGGGATTAAAGAGAGATGACCTACCACCACAGTGAAAAATATTTAGCTTGGAATACCTAAAAGGAACTCTTACTCATACATGTAAATGCAGGAAAATGTAAGTAACGTAAATAAGGGGACTGGCAGTGGTTATGGTCATATATCAGTATGTGTATACTGATGGAGAAGCGTGGATACCCAGACTTCCTGCACAGACTGAAATTTCATATATGCTATTATGATGTAACACATTGCATGTTCGATTATGGGACAATGGGCCTCTGGGTACAGACATTTGATTTTCTTTTGTAGTTTTTTTTTTTATTATTGTTTTGGTCTTTTGTGTAGGCTGTGTATTTTTTCTTCCCCTTTTTGTAAATGTTTTGCATCTCATTGTAGTTTTTTTGTGTCTCCTTGAGGTCTCGTTGCATCTGTTTTGCAACTCTTTGTTGTTTGTATTTTATGTTTTATTTTTCATATTTAGGTATAAAAAATGTCACATATGGATTGCAAAAGAACAATGTGATGAACGAATTAAACCATGGCATGAAGGCTACAAATGGAGCCGATCCCAGCTGCATTGGGCGAGAGGCGGGGTACACCCTGGACAGGACGCCAGTCTGTCGCAGGGCTGACACATATAGACAGACAACCATTTCCACGCTCGCACCTACGGGCAATTTTAGTCTCCAATTAAACCTAAGCTGCATGTTTTTGGACTGTGGGAGGAAGCCGGAGTACCCGGAGAGAACCCACGCCATGTGGCCCTTACTTAATTCATCACAATTTAATGCACCACCTGAAGAGGACGCTTAGGTAGCTAAGTCAAACACACCTTGTGGTTATGTTGGGTGACCCAGATGCTAGCTAGGTTAGACTAACATGCTAATGTGGTCGCCGAAAACGACTTGTAAATTCCCAGAGGAACTTTTACCGTCAGTTAAGTGTGTGAGGACTTTCTGGAGTTTTTGACAACAGTTTTCGCTGAGGACGCTGAGGAGCACACTGGGAGAGAGAGGCCGAGAACACTGGTAACAGGACTGAGACGCCAGGTGGGCCGGTGGTATTCTGCTTCGATGAACGACTGAGGAGGACTTCGGGGTGGATAAAACCACTAAAACTGGCGTTCAGACAGGTGAGTCAAATACAAACTTTACCATAACGTCAACAACCAGTGGTTTGCCGAGCAACGCGCTGTGCGTGCTGTGTTATGTATAAAACGGTTTGTTTGTGTCTTCAGCCGCTGTGCACTTTTAAATTATTAGACAAGGGTTTCTTTATATTCCTTCAGCCAAAGACTTCCTTACAAGGCGGACCGGGACAGACACCCTCGTGTGTGTCCCTTGGGAAAATTTTTAGTCTGTTTGTTTTTGTAAAAAATACTGTAGTGCTAAAATGTGTCCAGGACTGCACATAATATTCTACAATTTAAGAAAACAATCAATTGTTTAGTGATCATTTATATATATTACATATAGTTAAATAGATATTTCAATGAAAATTAGAATAATGATGAAAAAAAGTATAATTCAGGCAGCTCCATGTTGCCTGCTTGTTGATGTTTTATTCTGCTGTGGATTCTAACTGTGCATTACATGCAAACATGAGTTGAAGCAGTTTTCAATAGCACAGTTGGTCCTTGACTCCATGCCACGTTGCAGCACTTTGGCTTTTGCTCAAACAACCACCCTGCAGGGTAGGAACTGACAAACTATGGGATGGTATGGGTCGGAGGACATGTTGGCACACTGGTGGATTCAGGGTGGGGGCTCTTGAGCGAGTGAGGTCCCTATGGTCGATAAATTATGATAAAATGCTCTCTACTGTGCCCTTCCCGTGAAGAAATTGTGATGCAGTGTACTAATGTGTGCCCTTAAATGGATAAAACGGGATGAAGTTCTCTCTTGGATGCCCCTATGGTATATAAAACAAGATAAAAGGCCGTTTAGCTTGCCCTTCCAGTAGAGGAAACCAGATGTAGTGCAGTTATGGATGCCCTTTAATTTAGACAAGATGATGCAGTGCCCATCCAGTGAAAAATATACAATTAAATGCCCCCTATGGGTGGCCTTAAATTTGACAAAAACATGATCCAGTGCCATATAGGCTGCTCTCAATGCTATAAAAAATGATGCAAACATGTTGTCAATTAAAGTATTTCAGATGATAATATGAAGGTTGCCAAATATAAATTGTGTCAAACATTTGAGCACTGTTCAAGTAAAAATCTGCTAATTAGAAATGTAAAGGATTGGAAAAAATTCCCATAATCCTCAAATGCAACTCCACTTTTGCTTGTACTTCTTTTTTATCTGTTACTTCTGGGAGAGGGAATTGCTTCCTTTACATTAGCGAGCCTCCTTCCCCTCTGGCGTTTACTGCAATCATATGGTTTCACTCCGCGGGGTGCTGAGAGGATGGCTTTGCTGGAAACTGCAGAAATCACGCTGCCAGCTGGAAACTCAAGTAGAGCCTCTTCATTCTGTATTTGATCTGCGCTCGTCAATTCTTTGCCTTCAGCCTCTTGCTTCACATAACATGAAAGCTCTGTATCTGTTAAATTGTGTTATCCGCTACAGTACAGTATGTCATCTGAGAACAGTATCAAACAAAGTGGGATGCTAAGGAAATTTGAATCCATGTGACAAATGAATGTTACTTTTATTATTTATATTTATGCAGCGGCAGAAAAGTATTGCATTCAATTTTACATGATTATAGCCTACTGTAAATAGCCATTACAGCATTAAGTGACAGGTAGAATTTCCCTAAACATCCAGTTAAAATATCAAGTGTGAGAAACACCAGTGTTATCTCTCACGTACAGAGATGTAAACAGTCCAGAGAGGGCTCTACTGCCTGGCAACTTGCCATCATCGCTGTTTTCACACGGTACCTGTACAGTAAATAGACCTGTGTATTTAAAGAGCCGGCTCACACAGGAAACTGAGCCTTTGTTTCTGCCTGTTACACTCTGTTAGCTTCATCCTACAAGCCTGCCATGAAAACGATACTGGATGTGAAGAGAATGCTTGAATAAGCTGCATTGAAGTGAAATGAATGTGTTCATGTCCGTGGCTCTGTCTGGTGTTGGTGAGATTTAATGGTGCGTTCAGGAGCAAAGGGTGTGAATGTGACATCTGAGATGAAATGCTGTGGTAGCCTGCAGGTAGAGCTCCCCAGGCATGAGACTGAATGAAAGGCAGCTTTTTTTTTTTTTAAAGTCGGTGCACTTCTGCGCCTTTGCACGGAAGTCTTGAGTTTGAATTATTACATCTATATGTAGTCATCTTAAGTGGAAAGCCTTTTTATTGGTCTCCATCGTTGTTGCTAAGCAGCCATTGCTGAGTTGTTTGTGCCAGGCACTTCTCAAACTGTTAATCCCTGCGGTATATGTCAATGAAATTTGAAAAGGATGAACTCAGTGCTTTTTATTTTAAACAATTTCTTATTCTAACTACACAGTAAAATGTAGCACCTCTTTTATGTCATTAAGCATTTCCAGGATGGACCTGCCACTGGGTATTAATAACAGCAAATGGAACATTTCCATTTACTGCAGATGTTGTTAATTATTGTGTTGATGCATCAGTTGGTGACAAAGTAAATGCACATTGACGGTAAACATAATTTGTAAAAGGAACACTTCCGCAGTAAACTAAACTTCACATTCTTAAGTGTAAAATTATTACAAAATAATAAAAATGTATTAAATAAATGTGTGCTGTCAAGCATGGGACATCTTATAATGATTTTTGAATTTATACGCCTCAACCAATGTGATTCAAAATAATACTTTGACACTAATTTCTTATAGTTAATGTCTTCTGCTGATATTCATCTTTCATATGGACTTTTTCTGAAAAAAGACAAAAACCTCCTCAAGCGAGTGTAAAAACTTTTATGCACATTTTCAAAAGTTTTATCAGATTTGGGTGTTTCCATCAAGCTTTTCTCATGCTAATCTTCAAAATGTGCATAGAAATTTGATGATGGAAACACGACTTATGAGGCTGATAACCACTTTTAGTTCCTATTCAATTGTGTGATAATGTTCAAACCAAATGAGAGGTCGGGGTGTTGGATGGGTCAAACAAAAACAGAACTTTGACCCAGGAGGCCGATATTTGTGTCCTGTGTTAAGCCAAAAGTCAGCATTGAATTACTTATGTTTCGATATGAGGACGTGTTGATGTCCTGCCACCAGTATTAAGAGCTAAATGCTAATATCAGCATGCTAACATGCCCACGGTGACGAAGCTAACTTAAATTCTTTACCATAAGTTATTACAATCCATCCTGAGGGGATCATGAATATCTGTACCAAATCTCACGAGAATCCTTTAAATAGTTGTCAAGATATTTCAGACTTAACCAAAAATGGCACTGAGGAAATTCAGGGGATCACCAAAGTCAGTAGACTTTACATTCTCCATTGCCGTTCATAGAGCCACTAGCACGGCTAAAGACTGCAGCAGTCTTTTCTATAAGGCGCCAGAGAAGACCCCTCATTATATCGTATGAAAGCTGAACCATGCTGATCAGCTGGTAGGTGATATCTAATATAGCAGCATACCACCATAGCATCTAGGCCTATTACATTATGAGGCATTAGTGAAACCCATGAAGCTGATTGTAACCATTCGCTCCCAGCAGAGGTCACTCATGACACCATCTCAAATCCCAGCTGTCTTCTGTCCCTTAAGGAGGACCTCATCTCTGTCAAATTACATTTCCTCCTTGCAATTTTACACCAAAAACCTTGTCCCTTATTGCATTGCTCAGTTGCAATCTGTACCCCAGGGGAAATCAGGTCCCAATTTGAGCAGGTTTGTGCAATATAGGCTCACATTGATTGTTTGTTTATTGGCTGGAGGTTGTCATTCAGGTTGGCCCTTTTTTTGGGGGATAAGTTTTTAGCAGATGTTGTGTCCTAAAGGGACGGAGCTCAATCTTTATTCATCCCAGGAGAAGAACTGCTGCCTCACTGCTGGAACCACACGGAGCGAGTTAATGTCAAGCACAGAAGTTTGCAAAGTGTTACTGCTCATCAATAAAAATACAAATGAATCATGTTAATGATATAAATGATTAGCTATTGTGGTTTATGGAAGAATATTACTCAGGCACAACAAAATTTTGGTTTTGAGTGTTTCATTGCCTCTGTGGCAGTGAAACAGCACGTGTTGTGCTTGAAATGACAAAAATGAAACAGACAGTGAATTAAAGTTGGCACTGAAATATGCATGTAAATAGCCATTACAGCATTATGTGACAGGCAGAATTTCCCTAAGCATCCAGTTAATAACTGACATCATTTTGAAAGATTTTCCCTTGATTGTACAATAAAAATACATGATTTAGTATAGTTACAAACATCTGATCAAAACAATATAATTGCAGTTAACAGCTAAAAGCAGTCCTCCACAAAAACAGAAAATAAACAAAAATCTTTTCATTTTCACATTTGTTTTTGCAAACAAACTCTTACATTTTTAGACTCTGATACATACACTGGAAGCCTTTTTAAAGTAAATATTAACTTGAAGTTTTAAATATATTTATAGAATACTGGTATTTAAATTGGCTTGTACATATCTGTAAAACTGTTTTAGATTTTATTCAAATTGTAGTTAGTATTGTAGTTATAGTAGTATGTTTGTGGATTGGACAGTGCACATGTGAATAATCACAAATCCCTTTTTGCATCCTGTGAAGTCGCCCCCTGCTGGCCATTAGAAATAATGAATATTTGAGGCACGTCTGTATTGGCCTCAGTCTTCAGGCCCCTTGGTAGGTACCTCAGACTGTACATAAAGATGGCTAAAAGTGAAGCCAAACCTCTTGATCGCCCCCTGGTGGATGGCTACAATGTTTGCCATAAATCCCGCCCCCTCCACATAAGAGTACACATCAAACATTTTTTTTTCCAAAGATTTCTTCTGTTACTTTAGGTAGTTCCTATCATGCTGATGTATGTTAAAGTGTTCATTTTACTCATGTACGTTTGGTTTTAATAAGTTATTTGGTGCTTTAAAACCGGTGTGTAACGTCATGATTGACAGCTTTCATCGTGCTCTGATTAGTTGGACAGGTGTTTGAGAATTTGGCTTCAAATCATTTCATATTTTGGCTTCACATATCCACAGTGAGGAGAATCAAAGATTGTCCGTCTTTATACAGTGAAATATAAAGCGATGTTTGAATCTGTGTAACCCTTACACTCACTTGCACACTGTGTTTGTGTTTCTCATATTCTTCATTCAAAGAGAGCACTTTAGATTATTTACAGTTTGTTTCTATCTTCTACATAAGAGTGGGATCATATAAAGCACAAACTGGACAGACATTATGAGTTAATGGTGTGTAAAAAGTGGGGAGCCGTGAACAATATCCTCCATGAACAGAATATCATTGTGCTTGTCATGCATGTCTGGTGACGCGCTGCATCATTTAGGCTGATACATGAGGCTCATTAAAGTATTGTACTCGGAGATGCTTGATGGCAGACTTCATTGTACAGCTGATTTTAAATGCGGGGAATATGCCGTACATGTGTATTTAACAATGCAGATTGTTAAAAATAAGCATAACTTATGTTTTATTTCTTTTTATCTTTAACTGGCAGATTAAATTGACAGTATTGTTACTATGAAGCACAAAAACTACCTTCTGTGAGGGTTAATAGAGGTCGAATTTGGTGTCGGGAACATATATTTGCCGGTGCAAATCACAGTGAAAGGGGAAAAAAAGCTGAGAAAAGTAACAAAGAGAATACAAAGAGATGGTTTATAATGTCAGGTAACAGCATAAAGGTTGTGAACTGATTTCTTTTCCTCTCTGATTGCCACATGGGAACAAATGAACGAGCTGCCAATCTGCAGAACTGATTTCGGAGGGGCCTCAGGTTGCTGATTAATGAAATGTGGGAGGACAAAAGACGGCTGTGAGCGGTGCCACAGCCTACCCACAATCCCTCACTGCTTTTTCTGATTGGGCTAATCACCCCATTGTCCCTCAGCACTTTGAGTTCGGGATTTTAACAGCAAGAAGAGAAGACTGACGGAAGGAACCGCACATTGAACTGCATTTCCTTTTTTTTTTTATCCCCAACCATCTCCCCTTTTCTCCCATATCAAATCTTGCACCATTACCTCCAGTTTTTCCATAACGCCTCATGTGTCATCCATCTAGCTCACTTTAATGGCAGCCTCATAATTATTTAGATGATTATGTGTTGCAAGCCATTTAGCATGCTCAATGACACATGTTTAATTTATTTGCTGCTGCAGCTTCTCATAGAGGAACGGAGGAAAGAATTGAGGATGGGTGACGGTGGCGTTGCTGCTGCTGTGGTGCTGGTAGTGAAGCAAATCAGTGCCAAAATTGTTTGATAAATTGCAGCTGTTGATATAATATGCTATGCCACATCAAAGAGCTAATGTGATACAAATAAGGTGTGCTTTGTGTAGCATTGCAAGGCAACGTTTGCTCGGGCTAATGGCGTGTGTCTTGGTTGACCAGTGAACCCACATAACACGCTGCACCATTGAGCAAGCTATTAGGACATGATAATGGGCGAATCCGCCGGATGCTGAATGCAGCCTCGTTTCCTTCAAGGTTTTCACAACTCTGGCTGAAAACAGGGAAACACAGAAAATTCCCTGATTCATTTCAGATTACTTTGTCATTTAAAGAAATCATTTTCATTTCATAAGCAAGAAAATACATTTTAGAGCAAAAATCTTTCTGAAAATGTATTTTTCGCGAGCAAAATATTTTAATTTGGGAAATATTTTTGGCAAAGTGTGAAAAGACAACGCTTTGAGTTAATTTAATATCTGCACTTATGAGTTACTGCAGTAGAGTCAGGTAACCACTAGAGAGTAGTATAAGCTCATTAAAAGGTAACAGATGGCACTGATCCTTCCTAATCAGTGTTGGTTGGTCTTAAAAGATTCAAAGCATTATGTTTTTGACGGGCACGGGAGCTTTTAAATATATAGTAATCTGTATTTTTTGTTCTGTGGTTCAAAACTTTATTGGATGAATGAGAGTACAGAGGGAATACACTGTATGTTTTCCATTCATCTCTAAATGTTTGCATAAAAACATTCATTGGTATAATTTAAAGACCCCTTCCACTCATAATGTCATTTCATTGTAATGTTTGACTTTTGCTGAATGAATGAAGAGGAAAGTTTCTGTATGCTCATCTTCAAATCTGACTTTAACACGTGTATGTTTGACCTGCGTTTAGTGACATCACAAGGTTAGAAGCCGAATAGACGTTATTACAACGGTCACAAATGTAATGTGGAAACTAGGAAAAAGAAGCAGGAGGCATATTATGTCCAGAGTTAAAGGTATAGGTATAAGTTTTAAAAGAGAATAAAATGTCTAAAAAAACATGCTACACGCTGAGGTGTGAGCTTGCTTTATCGTTAATGTTTTCAACAAGTTTCAAACCGAGAGGTATCTGTAATTGAATTAAAGTGTTTGATTTGGTTGCCTGTTAATGGTGTTATATTAACTTTGTGCATCGTGTTTGCAGGTGTCTGCACTTTGATAATTTATGCATTGTAAATTAACTTCTTCTTGAAGCCACGTTTTTTCAGATGAACTTTCAGTCGTTTCTAAACACTGATTTTATTTATTTATCGTGAAACGGCTTTGTTCAGTAAGAGTATTAAGACCTCTCTGGATTCATCTTCCAGTCAAAAAGTCAGTATTTATTTCTGATGGAGAGACCTCTAGCAGCATTTAAACTTCTCATATGTCATGTATTTTTCTTTACAGAATTTGGATTGAATAATTATAACAACTAATTTAACTTTTTTGTTAAAAAAGCAAACCACACAGATCTGCTTTTCAGAGCTGAGTATTTTTATATGTCTTGAAACCTTTCTGGAAGGGGTCTTTAAGTACAAGAAGTTCTGTGTGAGCTCTCTGCGGGGCGGTCAGTACAGATTTATGCTCTCATGGTGCTGAGCAGCACAGCTTGCAGACATAACGTCGGGCGCAGTGTGCTGCAGCTGGGTCTTGACGTGCGCTGAAGTCTGTCACTGCGCTCCCAGACCGCTCTGTCATCTCCAGCATCTGCCGTGACTTCTTGTTGGAGAAGCTTCTGGAACAATCACAGTTCTCTGCTTGTCAGCACCTGGTGTTCCTGTCTGCTTCCCTACAACATGTCACTCTCTCTCACACATCTACGCACACATTTAACTACTTATATTCCACAACCAAAAACAGTAATCTCAGCCTGTCACAGGCATTATTCAAAAGTCATGACTTAAAGCTGTCATATCATTCTTAGTAGTAGTTATTGTGTTTGTAGAAAGGGTTAATTGAATTCCTGAAATGCAACCCGACTCAAAATATTCATAACAGCAGATAGAACCATCTGCTTTGGGGTTTAACACTGACCCAGAAAACACTAAGAACATTTATCAATACTGCAGTGAGCCTTTTGTTTTTTTGTTTTTGATTGTTTTTTATATTTACATGTGTATATATAGAAACTAATCTTTTGTTGCATGGACTTTCTGCTGTGGCTGCACAAGAATGACTAAATGAAAAAGACATCACTTCTGCTTTGTAATGTGGCTGACAATTTACATACAATTTGCACATTTCTCAAAATATCACAGAAAACAAAACCTTACAATAATTTTGATACTGCACATAAACAATACAATTATAATTTCACCCAGCAGCTGTGTGTACGGGGTTTGTTGTACAGTCGGCAGGTGAAGTTTCCAACTGTGAAAGCTGTAGTTTACAGAGACCAAGAAAAACACTGAGGGGTGAAATATTAAAGGTTAAAAATGTACTTTTGGGAGATCTCCTTTTTTCGACCTAAAAAACTATTCTCACAAATCTTCCATGTGTACATGTTTTTTTTTTTTTTTTAAACTTGGAAGTCATTTGTAAGTCAGGAGGTGCAGCTTATTATCACCCTTATTGAGTCATAGTTATTATGACCGGAGCAAAGGAGGAAGTCTGGTGACATATCAAATTTTGCACAGGGAGGAGGTCAGGGTCGGATGGATGAGTAAAAAACAAGATTATTCCAAGCAACCAGTTGGTTAAATTTGCGTACTTAATTTACGTATGTAAGTATTCACAAGTTTCACAATGTTAAACAGAGTAGTGATATTTTGTAAGATATCATACAAACTGTTGAATTCCCATGTCTGAGTCTTATAATTGTTGTAGGCTGTTGTATCGATGCCTGGAGTGTCTGTGGCACATGTCTGTGCCTGGTTGAAATATCTTTTTCGATAATGATTTCGCTCCTACCTGTTCTTATTTGTAACGGTGCACTTTGCTAATAAAGGTGACTAAAAAAAGAAGAAAAAAACTCTAATTTTGGCTGTAATGCGTCCTTCGGTGTCGTAAACTCTCGGGGTGAGGCTGTTTATATTAGGGCGTGGCATTTAAATGACGATTGTTTCCAGCTGCCACGTTTACTAAGGGCTGATCATTCTTACGCTGTGATTGGCTTGATACGAACGTTTCATGAATCACACGTGAACTCTATCGTAAGATGACATATATGCCTACGCATACGTTCCTACCCTTGATTGATAAATGAGGACCATTGAGTATGTTAACATGCAAAATGCAAAACATTAAGGAGGGAATATTTAGGTATTTAAATTTTTACAAATTTTTTTTTTCATGGTATAGGAATTTGCTCCATGAAAACACCCTCTAGTTAGATGAGGCTGGTTTGAAACATCACATCGAAGAAAAGAGAATAAATAAGAAAAGAAAAGATGCGAGGTAAGAGGAAGGGAGATGTACTCGGATTTCCACACATTCTGTGCAGGGCTGCTTCAGGCTCCTGCTTCCTTTCAAAGTGAATTTACACTGTTAAGCAAACATGTTACCCTCCTCTTTGCCATTCCCGATAAATTAGATTCAGCAGCTCGGAGATGTATCCAAACACCTTAAACAGGAAAAGAGAAGCAAAGAACTTCATATTGTTCCGGCTTCAGCGTCTCTGAATAATAGATTCTCTTTAGGTATTTTTAACCTCTTCACAGTTCGTGTTGCCTTGCAGATTGTCTTTTTTTTTTTTACCCAATATCCAAAGTGGAGTACTGTGGAGTCACATCTCTCCCTCCTCACTATTAATTAGTGATTAAATGATGATTGAAAGTTCCCTCACCTGACTGCTTATGGAGATGTATTTAGTTTGCTGATTGAAGTCTTTCAATCAGCAGCTAGCTCTGTAATCAACAGTTGATTATAACATGCAAACATACAGTGGTCCTCATGCCCCCTTCCCCGTGCCAAAATCCTCTCTCCATTTATCTCAATTAATCAGTTAATGGTGTTAAGGTCAGTAAATGTGCTTCCTTTCTCATCTTTGTTTAGACACGCAGTCTTTCACTACAACCTCCATCACTCCATCAACCAACACATTAAACCAAGTTAGAGACTGATAATCTTGTGCTTGATGTTTTCTCAGTGATTGATTGGCCAGTCGGAGAGCTGGGAGGCAGCTAAGGTCTCAGATAAACTGACACCACAGCCAAGACCGTGTCCCAATTTTCCCCTCACATTTGACGCAGATCTGACGTTTCCTTATCACTGCAAACAACAAAAAAAGCTGCATACAGCAAGGCATTTTCTACTCCTGAATCGCATGAATATCTGGCACAAAATCAGATTCTGGGACATGCAAATGAGCGACATCAGATTTGTGTTTAATCCCAAAGAAAGAAAAGCCAAACAGAAGACTTGACTGATACTTGGGAAAGGCGCCTAAATTCAGTCAAAAGTTGAGAGCACAAAGCATGATTGAAAAGTCCTCAAACAAGCCGGAGAAGCGTAGGTACAAAAACAGGAATGTGACACCTTTTGTGAATGGCTCTGTGTACATTTTGACAATAGTGTCTGTTCATATTGGTTACAAAGAATCTGCTATATCTTATAATAGATATGAGTGGAACTCTAAAAGAAACCAGTTATGAGCAGGAGCTCTGACTGGAGCATGAAAAGGCGGCACACAGTGTGAAAACAGCCTTAATTACATCCCATTGAATACAGCATGAAGAAATAGTTTGACATTTTGGGACATACGCTTATTCACTTTGTTGCCGTGGGTTAGATGAGAAGATCAATACCACTTTCACGTTGTGAAGCCTGAGGCAGGAGGGGATAAGTTTAGCTTAGGTGACATAAAAACTAAAAGAAAGGGGTAACAGCTAGCCTGGCTATGTCCTAAAGCTAATTAAACTAATTAACATGTCACATGGACTTTGTTTAAACTGTACACAAGCTGAAATTTTAATGAGTATTAATTTGTAAAATTGCTAGGCAGCCAGGTTAGCTGTTTCCCCTGCTGCTAGTATTTACAATAAGCTAGGATAATTGCCTGCTCACTCCAGACCTTTCGCCAGAGGAAACAAATCAGTCCCTCTTTTTAAAAATTGTTATTAATGACATCGGTGGTCTTTAAGTAAAATAAAGACACTCATCTCTTACCATTAGATGAGTCGACTAACCATACAGCTCCTGTAGCTAATCTTATGTGGCAAATGAAATCGTGGGGTTTCACAGTGATGTTATCCGTGGTCAAAACAATACAAAAAAGAGTTGCTGAGCGTGTTTAATGTTTTTTAACGTTATACTGTGTTATTAGAATACACATTAGCTTGGTGTCTGGCCTGATCCACTTGACCTGGTAGCACATCGTAGCTACATATAGCACACTGTAGTTTAATATAAATGCTTCTGACTGACATCTTCTGGTGTCAGTAACTAGAGGGGGTAAAGGGGATTTGATACCATTGACTGGCAACCAAAGGAAATTGACTTTTACCGTGAATAAAATAACTGAATTACTTTGGGATTGGACATGGTTGGAAACATTTGGGATAATGTATGTACAGACAAATATAGATCTAGTCCTTTTTAGGCATTTAACTGGGGAAGTGTTACCTTTAACAACATGAACATTAATGATGTTTGCCAGAGAATTAAATAAAATGCTACATTTACCATCCAAAGTCATGATTGTACTGTGCCATGTACCGTCATGTTACAGCGCCATTTATTTCTGGGTGTTTAGGTTTTATACCCCTTGGCTTACATTCCCAAAATCAAATTCCCAGTCCTGGCTCAGGAACCAGGGATAGGTCATTGTAATTTTACTCCTGAAAAAGATTATAGTGAAATAGTGATTACCTGACAGAGGGAAATGAGACTACGGCCAGTGTTAGTGGGGTTTTTCCAAATCTGAATTGACAGGGCGGAGGTGGGTGGTTAAGTTCAATCCACTATTGCTGATGAGCAGGCTGATTTCTATTAACCTGCAGCCTGCAGATCAAACAGACTGTTCCTCGCTGGCGCTGAGAAAAAGGGAGAGAAACAGGGAGGGGAAGCGACTCAGCCACCAAACTTTTATGACACAGAAAGTCTGCTTAATGGGCTGGAAGACTCTTCCCATTTAGCCCTGTGCGGAAATAAAAGGAAGCTGGTCGGTGCTCGGGAAAAATGGCTACTTCCAGTTAAGTCCCCCAGTGGATTGGAAATTAGGAAATTATAAGCAGAGCGATCAATCATGGAGGAGTATGTGCTCCGGCATGAAACGCCCCAGTATTCTCCGAGAATGTAGAGTGACGTCAAACTTCATCTGAGCAATTATCATAGGTGCATCACTGCCTGTCCTATTAGTTCAACCACGCCTGACGGAGCATGCACCCGACTTTTCGTGTGCTCATTCACACACAGATGAGATAGAGGCTTAAATGAGCTGCCATTGTGGTATTTTTAGGCGCTGACACCAGCAGGTATGTGCTGGATACAGACAAACACAATATGTCATCAAACCAAAGTAATTTCAGTGATCTCCTTCACATTGTGTCCCAAACGTCCCCAAACAGCGACATTCGTGTTGATTCCTGTTGTGTCCACCCAGACATGAAGCCTATTGGCGAAAAACAACCAAACAAGCCCGACATCCAGTGTTGAAAAAAGAGTGGCGTTTGTCTCCCAGCCTCCCCTGGTTTGACAGCTGGGGCCCCGGCACACGAGCAGACAGAGCCAGCAGCAGCGGCAGTACAAAATCAGGAAGCCCCGAAAGGAGAAGCAGAACCGGGGCTGATGGGGGAAATATGTCAGCAACGGTGCTCTGGGAGGATTAGAGGGTAGAATATTGATGTAAAACAATCATGACAAACAAGATGCAAATTGTCATCATAAACAATCAAACATTTCTCGCAGCTGACAGTCGGAGATGTTTGATTGATAGTGAGAGTGAGTCAGAGGGCTTAGAACAGAAATGTTTGAGTTTAAAGCTGCTGCATGAAACTTTTTGTGATTGACACAGTTCAGAGATGGGACAACAACACTGGAGGGATGCAAATGAACACGCAATGAAGCTAAACAGAAGATGGAGTCCAGTTACTGCCAGCATGCTTCTTAAAAAAATATTGTTTTATGGTGTGACAAAGCTGTAGTTTAGGATTGGTTAGGTTAAGGCACAATATCCACTTGGTTAGATTTAGAAAAAGATCACTTCTAATGACTATTAGGCCTTCAGAACAATGGCATGGCATCAGTTACACTTAACACCTAATCTTGACCAGTTCTTGGTGTTTCGACAGCCATAGAACCAGCTCCCAGAGCAGGAGGAAGTGGGGCTCGAACCGCCAACCCTCCGGTTATGAGACAACAGCACTACCACTGTGCCACTGTCGCCCAATAAACAGTGATGTAGTGACGTGGCTCTGTAGCCTGTGGAAGAGCAAACAGGTCCTGAGAAGGTTCACAACTTGAACCAACTGCGAACCAGAACCAGCCAAGTGAACTGGGTTTGCGTTGGTCAAAAAGGGGTATCGTGGTATCTCCGCCCTGAGGGGCTGGAACTTTGACAAAAAACGGTACGACCTTACAGTAGACTGCAAAAACAAACATGTATTTAGTGTCTGTTGCGCCATTCATCATCCTCTAAAGTTATGTTTAGCCTAAAGATTAGATTTGAAAATCCAGATTAAGGTGAGAGAGAACGGGTAAAACTATGTGGCAATCAAACGGCAGGCTGAAACAGCTGACAGTCCCAAACATATACCCCTCTTTGTGTCTTGATATCTTCTCAACTGAATAACAACCTCTGAAACCAACACCACACACGCATCAGAAGAAGTGAAAGATCTGCTGATTTTTACTGCGATTTTTGTCGCAGTTGTCTATCTTTTTGTCTGTCTGCACTGTAAAAAAATTTTTTTCGTGGTTTCAAGCCAAATGTAGTAGTCAAAGTTTTTGACCATGGGGTAATATTTGTATGAGCGGGTCCCTGTTTTGTTGGAATAATGCGTAAGGACACGATACACAAAGCTTGCATCTCCAAATATGAATGTTGTGGATCCTAATAATGCCTTCGAGTTAGTAATAATAATAGGACTAACATCAGATGGGGTAGTGTTGCAGGTCGCCTCCACACTGGGCACCAACTAGTGATGTGGGAATGATCTGTTTCTGCTGAGACTCCATGCTCTGCTTCTCCTCCACCCATGCATACTGCTGCGCTAATGAGTCGCAAGGCCGAACATAAGAGCCGCCTATTCCTCACAGACATTTCCACTCAGGTGGATTATTTCAGTCTTATGGGCTCTTAGTTTTCCAGTGATTCATTCTATTCATTACTTATCACGATTTTAGCCTCATGGACTAAATAATGGTCAGTTAGTAACCAGGGCTCACGTAGCTGAGGTCAGTGTAACATAGCAGCCACCGTCCTGTCTCTATGTTTGTGCAGAATCCTCTGTCAGGATCTGATAAATCGTGTCCCGGAAATAGTTTATGAATTAATGTTTTGATGGTTTTGGTAAGAGAGAGAGTATTAATGTTGTGAAATAGGCCCTGTGATGAAAATAGGAGCTGTGATGAAAGGTGTGGGCAGGAAAATCTTTTATATAAATTGTCTGTATGGGGTGGAGATGAGAGGTGAGGAAGACACAGAGGGAGTAATGGCCAGAGAGCTGAGAGATGTCTGGGATGGCTATAGGATCAGAGAGGCAGTGTGTGTGTATGTGTGTGCTACAGCCTGCACAGGGAGCTGCAGTGCTGTGTGCTGATCATTCATGATGGCACCTTAGAGGCCATCCTGTAAGGAAGAAAAATGAAAACTATTAAAGGCTCGCTGGGCTATGTTGGCTTTGGTGTGTCAGCAATTATTAGCCAGGGACAGCAGTCTTTAGGTCCTCGGATACAGAAGAGTGGGAGACTGTGGCAGAGGAGGGAAGGACACCGTGATCCCGTTCTATACGCTGCTCTGATCTATGCTGCGGAACTTTCTGCACTGTGTGGCAGAAGTGACGCTGAGGGTTTTCTTTTATCAATGGCTTTTTGGAGTGGTTATGTAGCAGTAAAGTAGTAGTAATCCACAAAATCTGTTTTTCTGTGTGTATGTTTCACTCTTCTTCTGGCTCCATCTTTGGAGTTAAGCAGCCAAAGACGCTGTGGAGTGTCTGCACTGGACTTGCCAGAGATCAGCTGTCAGTCAAACAGTGTGGGTGGCACTGGGACCTTATTCCCTTGGATTTTTTTTGATCACACAAGATGTTTTTTTTTCTTGTCAGTTCATCCATGGCGCTGTCACTGTTAACACTAACAGAAATTGTTTACTCATTTATTCCAAAAGTGTTTGCTCTTTAGCAAGAAGTCACTCGATGACATGGCATTCATGGATGCTTACATGCCAAACATTCATGCTGTTCTTCACTTTAGATGGGAAACACTATGATCGTAGCTCTGCTTACACACTACAGGGCTTGTCTAATTGTACTGATAGAAGGCAGAAGCATGATTTTCACTTTTAAAAAAGACTTTGTTCATTTATTCGCCATCTGGTGAGCTCCCCCGAAAACAAAATACCTTCAGTTTTTATTCAAATTGGGAATGTGCTATAGTGTGTAGAGAGCAGACCAACCTAATAAAAAGTACTGTAGACAGTCAGGATGACAAATTATAGATACATTGTAGTGTGTAATGGATCTTATGCAAAACTACATTTGGTGTGAAACTGGTGAAAGACATTTTGCATTGGACAACCAGAGGCAGAAAACATAGTGTGTGTTCAAATACATTCAATAATCACATTTGTCTCAAGTTGCTTTTGAGTGAGACGTGTGGGTCATCTCAAAGGTCATCAAGCAGCAACAAAGTTGCTGAGTTGACAAAATAAACACTGATTTATATAAAATGCTAAGGATGATTTCTTATTAGATTTTCGTCGTCAACAACATGAAAAACGTTTGTAGGGAAACGCATTATAAATCACATAAATGAAGGTCAAGGTGTCCATTAATGCATAGCCTGCTGGTCATATTCACATATTGCATTATCAAACCACTACCTGCTGGTGAATGCGGTGTCCTTGTGTTTGCAGCCCCTGCTGGAAGACGGATCCTCGATGGACTAACCCTCATTACTCATTACAGTGTTTGAGGACGCGGGGGACCACCTGCGACACTTATAAATGACTTGCTTGTACAGTTTGCCTGGGGCAGAGCTGTTACCGGGCCTGACCAGATGGCCTGTGATCGACTCTCATGTGGTGCAATACACATGCAGCGCGTTCATCGCCCAAGGGCCCTGTTTACTTTTCACATGCATTATAAGGCGAAAGAAATGCAGCATCACACAGATTACTATTTCTGGAATATTTTTCCAACAGATCAGTTAGTGAGTGCACAGGCTATCTGTCATAATTTGCATCCGGCCTAACTAAGAACTCATACTAGCTCAGCGTTCCAAAGTCACATGTCCAGTTTCACATTACATACAAAAACATTGAATGGTTCATAGAACGGTCACTGGTTTGGATTTTCCAAAGGTAAAGTTCCCTCTCATCTTCTCAAGAAATTTGTATTCCGGTCGGAAAACAAACATAGACAAGGAACACGAATGACGTTTGTGACAGTAATCCATGCCGGAGTGGGAAGGTGATGCAAGAGGTCACTGAATGTAAACGCTGCTGTTATTCGGGTAGTGTTAATCCCTCGAGCATAGCGACTGAGCATGCATCAATCACAGCCGTGTGTGTCCAGAGGTGAGCCAACAGGCATTAACCTTGAACCAGAAGTCAAAGTCTGGCTGCTCTACCCCCACGGCCATAAGATAGACCACCACTGTGTCCACTCACAGAAATACAAGCTGGAACTTAACCAGAGTTAAAGTGAAGCCCTAATTTAGAACACAATTGTGAAGTAAGATGTTAAACTGAGGAGCCTGTTTTGACAATCTTGTCACTGGAAAATCAAAGTGTAGTTGCTAACATAAAGGGCTGCATGGTAGTTGTAGCATCATAACAGACAGCTTGGGTTATATTATTTTGACTTTTTCTTTCTTCTGAATGGTTCACTCATTGAACATTTGACATATTATGTTAGTATAAAGTGGGCTGTGTACACATTTGTCAGACATGTTGGAACTCATTTTGAGTTGTTTTCAGGTTGTCTGTCTATGTTTCCGAGCCTGAATATACATCCTCTGGCCAACAGAGGGCGGTGCAGTGGGGTGAAGTCTGCCATCTTTGATTGCCTTGGGCTCTTTAGCTGCTAATGTTTAACCAGTTAGTAGCTAACTTTGTCTGTCTGCCGTGTGGGGCTTTCTTGCTGAAAACCAACGACGCTACTTGAAAAGGTGTTGAACTGTTGAGTTCAGAAAACCACAACATTGAGGGCCGAACCCCTTTACAGCATATAATGGTACAGGTGGCTACAATCAATCGCCATTGAATTAGTCAATAAGATGCAACTGGTGCAATAAACAAACACAAGCTAACATTAGATTTGGCTAACACTATTATCTACATATACTCGAAGAATACAGTATATATTGGTGATCAAAACTAGCCATGCTAGTCCATAAATGTCTAGGTTAGCTAATTAGTCATGGCATACTGGGGCACTTGAATAGAATGGAGCTATCAACATTATTCATAACTCCTGAGCTTTACATGTGATGGCAAGTCAAAATGAATGATGTGAAAGGGTCTCAGGTATTTCAGTGGACTGTGTGGTTTTGTGATTAGCGAGTCAATGAAATATCTGGTATTCCAAATTGAATTGTAGCAGACAAACAGAGGTTGGGCTCTGACTTTGTATGATAAGAATTGTAGTTTTTAACAGATTGCAAACTGACAAGGATTTATCCAAAACTGTGGTGCTTCATTGATGTGAATCTCAAAATGTCAAAATTAGCTAGCTAGCAGCATTAGCCTGAGTGCTAAATTGAGTAGAATGAGAAAACATGCTATTTTGTGCACGTAAAGGAATACATCACCCCCAAATTAATAATTTGTATTAATGAATTACATTGAATTGTTGAAGAAAACTTTTTGTTTGCATGCTTCCATGGTGAACAGAGAATGCAAAAACAGAGCAAATCTTTGCTGTTGTTAAACATGGTCTCCATTAGTTTCAAGAAATCAAGGTTTTAGTGCATTTTTTAATCTCTGCTCACAGAGAAGGTAACACAGGCCAAATGAATGTAGTAAGTGTGAAGTATTCATTTAACTAACAAAGAAGCACATCATAGAGTCAAAAAGAATATTTTTGTCTGCTACAGAAAATAAGAGACATTTCTATATTTACCTTCCACCAGAACAGGTCTGTCTCTAAGGATGTCTCTGAAAAAAAAGAGAATCTTCTTTTTTATGACTGGTCTTTCCCAAGTAACAAAAGCTATATTCCTGGGAAATATCACTATGTTTGAGGGATCATGAACGAAACAACAATGTATAGAGGATTGTTTGACCGTTTTGTCCTGTAAATTACATTTTTCTACAGTGAGAACTTTTTGCCTCGTGGCTATTTTAGAAAAGACTAAAGTGACTTTATAGCTTAGATCTAATCATGCTTCCTCAGCAAGCACCATCAGATAGGCTCCCTCACCTTATCAGTGTAGGCAGGCAGAGGAATCATTTCCAGCATCTACGGCCAGAAGGGAGGAAAAGGAGTAATTCATGGCTGTAATAGCAGTACAACAATTAGAGAAAAAGTCTAAGAAACAGGGTGGAGAAAAAAATATAACAAAAGTATGCCTTGGGGGCTTTTGTGATTGGAAAAAACGAGGGAAGAAGAAATGAAGAAACAATCGCAGACTTTTATAAAATTTCAAGAGCAGATGAGAATGATAAGCCTGTGTAGCTCTGTTTGATTCCTCAGATTGTCAAACGGCTTTTGATTTCCTGTTAAGTTATATAAATGGCTCTCATAGGGAGAACATCAATAACTCCCTTTGAGATGAATGTTATTAGATTTTCATATGAATGGAAGTTCCTTTCATCTGACGACAAAAGCAGTACAGCTGAAAAAAAATATGTTAATGTTTGCATCAATTAGCATACACGTGAACTACTGTGACATTGGCTGAATAGTTCCCAGGTGGTATTATCTTTCATAGCCTGGTATTTAAAGTATTTTACAGTAATGAAAAGTTATGTTTTTATGCATTTGACAGATAAAAGGTCTACTTAGGATTATCAAAGACAAGATTTGTGAGAAATACCAGCAATACAACATTCAGAAATATAATATGAGAAATAAAGTAATTCCAGGCAGGTTATTTTTAAACCATATATGTATCTAAGTTGATTCCCCTTATATAGATGAAAAATATAGTATATAAATGAAAATATGATGCTCTACGTACCCCTTTAGTGATTGATAGTAGATGGGTAAATAGCACTACAGGTAAGAAAACAAATATGTAAATTTGATTTAACTGTCACTTTAAGGAAAAAGGTTGGTAACCACTAGGGTTTTAAAAAAAGTCCACAAAATCAATCTGTACCATATATTATTATAGTTGCTGATGTACCTTGATTGTGTTGCATTGACGTTCTTGTGCAACAAACCTGTTATTATATTTCCAACTTTCTTTCAAATACTTCCATATTGACGTGGCCGAGGCTGCAGAGAATATTGCGTCAGGAATCGGAGATGTCTAATAAGGTGCCGAGAACGATTTGCCACTTTGAAATGCTAAACGGTGCGGAGGTACAAATTAGCCTGGAAATGCCTGGCGCATGTAATTAAAGGCCCCAATGAATTCCAATAATCAAATAGGCCATCTTCTGAGAAAACTATTACAGAAGGATTATTAGTGTAGCAGGTTTCACTAATCACTCACTGACAGACCGGCTCTGTGCCAGCAGCCCTGTCTGTCTGGGGTGTTGCTGTCACACACACACATATGCATACACACTCGGACGCTCATGTGTAATCACAGTCATAAACCCCCCCACCAACCCCCTGAACATGCATGTATGCATGTAGACAGACTGGTACACACACAAGCAGAGACAGTCAGTCAGTCCTATTGATGTCAACCTTTTGCTCTCAGTTATCATCTGCACACAGGCAGGCTTCATATTGAATCAGAGGGACAGGGTTAAATAAAACTGGAAGGCTTTCACTTTCAATCTCATCCAACCTCCAACTTACATGCCTCAACCGAGAGATTCAGGAGATAGAGGGGCTTTGGATGTCAACACGCAGAGACAACATATATGGGCATTTTATTCTGTACTGTGTATGTGTAAAAAACTGAGCCAACTAAACACTGAACCAGTGCGCTTGTTTTGAATTCAACTTATAACTGTATTTTATAATGAGAAATGTGAAAGCTGATAATGTGCTGCCCATTCTCATCCGCGTTCTTTACAGCAGTGAAGTATTTACTACGTCAGATTCAACCACACACAGGCTTGCACACAATTTGTTAGCTGTCAGGCCTCTGCAGCACCGAAGGACCCTGGTAAAATTAATCAGTGACATTAAAAAACAGACCAAAATGCGTCACGCTTTGATGCAACCCAATGTGTTTATTGATTAATAAACGGTCAAAGGATTCCATTTCCCAGATATACTGTCTCTGCCTGCCGCTGCTCTTTTTGCTGCCGAAGAGGCTTTTTCCCCCAGGACAAATGTGTTTCAGCTGAGCTGATCCAATCCCCTCTCCATTGTTTTTATGTACTTCTGTTTAGCGCTCCCCGAGCTCCACTGACTACCTGTCTGTTTAGAAGCCTATAAACATAAATCAGACTTGTTAGAGACTTTTTCATAAATTCCTCACTGCAGAAAAAGCCACTTCAACAGATGGATGAAACACTACCAGGGTTTTTTTTTTTATTTTTTTTTTTTACTCTTTCTGAAATGAATTTCTGTCCTCGCAGTGTTCAGAACATTATTGGTATCATTAAAGCCCTGATGAAAACCTGTGGTAGTAAGCCAAGAGTCATAGCACCGAGCTATTGTTTTATGTCCACATCACATACAGTAGATTTAGATTATTGGATTAGATCAGGACCATAACTTGTATATATTGAAAATCTGGTAGAACTCCAACCCCAGAAAGACATGGACATATAATTCAAAGCTCAGAAGGCCGATTCTCTATCCTCCATTTATCTCCCTATTGAGGATGGCAAACAGTAAACACAAGAGATGTAGACTTACATCACTGAGACTTGGACTTGATTCAACTCAAGCCATTTAGATGTTTTGATGACTTATAACTTGACTTGCCTGAAAATAAATGACTTGACACTTGAGACATGATGACTGTTGATAGTCTTGTTTGTCCATTTCATGTTTTCAGTTGAACTATGAAATATTACAAATGTTCAGTGTTGCCAATGTTGTCATTCCAAGTGTGTAACATTACTGGTTGTTACAACATCAAACTGTGTCTTTTGAAGAGTCATTTGGATCAGCGAGTGTCTGTGAGAGTTGATGATACCTAAAGTTAGCCAGATACAATCTGTTCTCAAAAACTCTATTGCCAGCCAACATTAGCCTGATAATGATAACGATTGATATCACCAATAAAATGTTGCCGTTGTAACATCAATCTGCAAACCAGAGATAAATTAAAACCGAGTCTCTACGTTTCAATGTTGATCCCAATTTCAAACTTCCGCTGCATTGAATGGCCATTATCTGTTGAATATCTCTAACTCAGAACTCAAATAGACTTGACTTGGCATAACCTGTGGTTTGACTTGCCAAGACAAAATTACCTTTGACCTGCTGGAGACTTGGCCCACATGACTTGATTCACTTCACAGCTGTTCTGTCATCCATTGAAAATCCTCATATGCAATGCCGATTCCTGTTACCTGAACTGTAAAGGCCACGCAAATAGATTAAAGAAAGTACCTTGGCCCAATCGTTTTTCTTTGCCAAAATTCATCAATATTTCCATCTCTCAGGCAGCTTTGATTTTAGCCAAAATGGTATGTGTTGGTCATCATAGCTCTCTATTTTTTCCCTCACTATTCTTATAGCTCGGAGGTTTGACCTTTGTAGTCCAACGGCAGAGAATCCATGTCACCTCTGGCGCTCCCATTTGTCCCCTCACTGCACTTCAGTGGGAAAGATAATTACGCTTCAAATGAAGCTTCGTTCATTGTGTCGGCAAATGTTTAAAGCTCGCTCTCTCCGTCCCTCTCTTTCTCTCTCAGAGCACAATGGGGTGGGTCAATGGATCCACGCTCACCTCTTATTTACAAGATTCATGTTTATCTAATGCAAAATCAATAGCTCAGCACCAGGGAGAAGTTAGGGCTCCACTAACAATCATTGAGAGCTACTTAACAGCACATCTGCCATCACTGTAGTGGGCCATAAAGGAGAGGGATCGGCATGGACTGGCCCTCAACAGCACCGGAGTCTGCTGTCAGTGGAGGGTCCGCCACATTCATCTACCTGTATAACTAGCATTACTCAACTATACTCAAACCAGCTATGATTTAATTTTTTGTGTGTGGTTTTTTTAATATAATAACATGATTTGACCCCTTTAGACATCTACAAGCCATTAAAATTCATATCTAAAAATAACACTGTAAGTCAGCACAAGAATACAGTGTGAATATGTTCAGTTTTCAAGATATGGTGTAAGCAAAGGGTAGAAATACACGAAAAATTATAGAAATAAGTAAAAACAAAGAATTTTGTTTTTACCCCTTTATAAATATAGAACGTACTATTACATTGAGAGGAAAATGTCTTTCCTGACCATGAAGTATATATTTAAGGACATCTCTAATTATATTTAGCCACAAAATCACAGTGTTGCTTTATCTGAAACATGAATAGATTGCCAGAATTTTTTTTTTTACCAGCAAACGCCATAAAACGGATATGGTCACATGTCACCCTGCTAACTTCATGGTTACCGCCAGCTCAATATGGGTCGTTCTGTCAGCTGATTTTCAAGCCAAGTAGACAAAGCAATGTTGATTTCCCAACACACACAAAATCCCATTGTGAAACTACTTATTTTAATTGTGAATTAGAAAATGGCACAAGGCACCCAACTGCAGGCCAGATGTAGCCCCTGGGCCATAAATTGTGTATCACTGGTTTATAGAGAGCGTTTAAAACAAAGGTCAAGAAATTAAGGTAATAACTTATTAGTCAACATAAACATAAGCACTATATATCAAGAAAAGTGTAGTTTTTGATGTTCTGAATCACTAACAAAGGGCTGTGTGCTGCAATAAAAGTTTTAAAGACTAATTGACTAACTATGATGATACTTAAATTACATCTCTTCATCATGCAAATCTCTCCCTTGACATAGCGGTGTAATATCCTCTAGACCTGTAGACACCTCTACCTTATTTCCTGGTTCCTTGCACTTTGAATAGATCAGCACTTAGAAATCTGCCTCAGTGGCTCTGCTCGGGGGCGTGTATCATTTGGCCCCAAAATTCACTTTTCCCCACCAGTAAGCACTATCTGCCTCGCACCCCCGTGAACCCCGACAAAGACCTTGCCATCTGTCAGTGTCGTTCGCCACAAAGTGGCTGCGATTAATTGAAAAACAATGGTGGGGCCAAGTGGGAGGGTCAAAGCAATATGCATCATGGCCTCGCCGGGTCACCCCCTCATTTCCTCATTGTCGAAACGCCTCCTCCTGACATTAGCCACAGTGATGTCGGAACACATTGTGCCTGTTTGGTTTAACGTCCTTCCCCTCTTTTGGCAGTGGGGATTATCAGGCGGACAGATCCAGGAGACTCTATCTGTCTCTGTCCATGTCAGTGTAGCACCGTGCTAATCAATGCTGAGGGGGATAACATGGACTTGATCCCAGAGGACAGGAGGCTTCTTCTACGACAAAACTCTGCATGAGTTATGAACACCCAGAAGACGTGCTGAGAGTGATGGACAGTAAAGCACGGCAGTAAGAATAAAAGATACATGGGAGCATAACAGCATGTCCAGCATGACATGATAGCTCTGCTGCAGCAGCTCACTATGTTATTTTTAATCCTGACTTTCAAGCACCTCAATCTCCAAGTTTCAACTAGCCCGGCTCTGAGTGAACTCTTCCTCCATGTGATGGGTTTTCCTCCTCTATGCCGCCTCAGCAGATCGAATCACCCCCCACACATGCTTTCAGGGTTGACTGAGCAGCTCCCCGCCCTCAGTAACCAAGTGAAGTGACCCTGTCTATATGCAGACTTACAGCTTGACACCTCCGTTTACAGCCATCCAGTCCATTTTGCTTACACCATATTGCAAGCCGACGTATCAAAGCGAAGGAGCATCTCCATCACTGCCTTCAGCATCCATCTTTCATTGATAGATAGCTGGTGCTGCTGTTCCAGGGTGAAGGAAAATTCTTGAACTTAAAGATAAAACACTGACTTAAATCTTAACACACACAATGTATCATTTAAAAAAATACTGCTTCAAAGCTGCTGTAACACATATTTCTATTTTAATCAAATGACTATGTGTAACTGAAAGTGTCTTAATGACAAACGACACCCCACTGCAGTTCTTATAGTGATATAATATAACCTTTTAGCATCTTTTAGCTAATTTTGTTGTTTTGGTTCACTGTTTCAATTCTCAGTGAAAAAGCCATAATAAACCCATAGTCCATGTGACGGGCATGGACATGTCCGGTTTATGGGCTACTGTTTTGAAAACTCGATTATGGCATCTTGGTCACGTCATCTTTTTTTTTTTTTGTGACTATATTTAATTAACAGGGTGGAGCTGGTTAGCTAGCTAGCTAGATTAGCAAGGTGTATCCACAAACATCTGTTCACTGGGATGCAAATTTTGGCTAGCAAACAACCTGCAAAAACAAAATGTTTATTTTTTTAAACTGAAAGGGTCGAAGTTCTAAGATGAAAACAGTGATAACACCCATAAATGTGCACACACATCTACGTATTGTATCCTGCTCCGAAAATTCACTTCATCTGACAGCATATTGGTTATTGGTGTTTTTGTGACGTTTTAAAATTTGAATTCTCAGTAACCCTTTATTGGTCTGCTTCTAATTGCGAACATGAAAAAGGGCTGTGTGTCTGTTAAACAGTTTGCATTGATATCGTAGATCCTTGACATCATGTCACATTGCCATACTTTGACTTCTGCTGAAACAATGAACCTGCTAGCAATCAGAAATACACTGGCGAAGCTATTATATTGATAAGTCAGGCCTATTTTAAACTATCATTAAATCCACCAGATATTCAACATTATACAGTATTATATAGTGTGTTAGTGATGTCACTGTGTTTCTGAAGAAATGTTTCAGTGATCAACCCGAGATTTTCATCATATCCTCCGAATCAATCTTCCATTTCATTTTAAGAATCCAGCATGTCACAGTGTTTGAAAATGAGATCATCAGCGGTTATGTAGACGTTCTGAGGAGATCACAGCAGGTAGATTAGCAAATCAATAACTTCTATTCTGGAAATTAAGTGTAAATCATAGCCATGACAAACAATAACAAAGCCTCAGCAGCAGTGCTGCCATTAGAAAAGATTACAATCCTGCACTTAGGAAACACTGAAAAAATATCAGACAACCTTTGATATGAATATGAGTTTTAAAAAGCCTTTTCTTCCTCTTATTTGTCTTCTCCGTCTTCCAGGGTTGTAAACCTACAGTTACACACCTCCGAGCTTTCAGGGTTAAATGAGACAACAACCAAACTTCAGACTTATCTAACTGAAAAGAAAGTTTAGTATAACCCGGCCTGCAACACTTATAAATATATCACAGCTCTCTGCTCTCCCATGTCCTCTGTTTTTAAAAATATCCCAGCATACCGCATTTAACGACATCTTTAACTTCCTTCATTGCCCATCATGAAAGGGTTTTTTAATGTATTTCTTCTAGTATGTAATTAACATTAAAATGATTCATCTGATACTCGTCAAATTGCCGACAACCAGTGGTTATGTCAGGCACTGTTCTAAAAAAGATGGCAGAGGGGCTCAATTACCTCCGGCTGAACAAAACCACTGTCTCCAGTGCTTGATGCGTGCCCTAATACCGCATGATTTGATTATTCTGCACAAGCAAACACATGCAAATTGCATTTCAGTTTGAAGTTGTTAATTTCTAAGCGTGTTGATTAAGTGTAAGAATATGTCAAGAGATATCCTGCCAGGTATTAATGTGGAATTCAAATCAAAAACACTGAAGGAAAGTTCGCTTTCATTTTTAATCCACAGAGGAGAAAAGGGCTAAAAAAATGTCCACCCAAACCTGCTTTCTTTGTAATTTTCTCCTTAAATAAAACTAAAGAAAGGCAGCCGGGGTTAACCTTGGAGGCCGTTTTACAAAGTGAAGGGAGATAAAACATGGGCCGACCTGGTTGTTCACTCTGCCATCCAAGCCTTTGTTTTTCTCACAGTGTGGATGGCCATCTGTCAACCTTACCTAGAGAGAGGCAATGATTTTTGCTCGCCTGAGTGAACACCCAGCAAAGCAATATTTCACATGTTAGCACTGAAAAAAGACCCGTCTCAGGGGATTTTGCTTACTGGAGTGATGTGGTGGTGTACATCAAGAGTGATAGTAGTGCCTTGGTGATGGAGCAGGAGCTGCAGCGGGTCTGGTTAACTAGGGGCACCAACCTCTCTGAAAGCTCTGTGGTGTTGTTCTACTCCTGCTACCTTAAGTTCTGCTTACTGGTTGTTGCTTTGTGGAAGAGAAACCATTGTTTGGTCCTTATGATTACATATTGGCCTAACTTATTATAAAATTCAATAGTGTTCACTCACCCAACCATTCATCTAGCTATCTGTCCCTTCCAACACTTCCTCCAACCCATACGACCACCTCGGTCTCTTTTCCCACCCTTTATACGACGCACAGGAGCGTTTCATGAATTAGTGTCCTACCAGTGGCAGGTGATAAAATTGTCCTCATACTCAAACATACTGATCGCTGTTTAAAACATGTGGTTAATGTTGTGAAACAATCACATTTTGGTTAGGTTTAGGCACCAAAACTAATTTTCCTAGGTTTAGGAAAATAACATAGTTTGGGTTAAGACAAGTATGTTTGTTACAGAGCCTCCATAGGTTAAATAAGTTAGGATGCATGCTGTCTGTCCTTACTAAGTGCATAAATACACACTTCTGTTCTGTCATGGAATATCACAAATATCCTCCCGGTGTTTGTTTGACCCATCCGTCCACCCCCACCTCACCCCTACAAGGACTTTGTCGCTCTTTATACAAGGTCACCTGACTCCCTCCTTTGCTACCGTCCATAATTACTCCAGCCACTAGAGGTCGCCAGCCAACAATGAGCATAAATATGGGTCATAATAAGCTGCCTGAACAAACGACACAGGGTCATTTTTGAGGGGAGGACAGTCTTGGCCAGTCGGGATCATTGAGCCTATCCCAGCATGCTTTGAGGAAAAGACAACATCTAGGTTATTCCCTTTTATGGAGGTGTTTAAAAATGCTTAGTGTCTGAAATGACAAATCCTCTATCATCACTTTTGTTTCTGGTATGCAGCAAAGAGCAACCTGTCAGATTACATACTACATATATGAAAATGTTACATTCTGTTGGTCGCTCAGTCCAGCCCTTTGTTCCAGACAACTTTTTTCCCAACTGCTATACATTTCCTAAGGTAGTCTCAACTTAAACCAAACTAAACTTTAAGCATTTGGCAACAGTAGTTGGCACATTTAAATCATTTTGATTATCAGACTTTTTATCATTTGTGTCATCAATTCAGTTTGGAAATGAATTCTCGATATTACTGTTCAACCTGGAGGGACAGCAAAAGTGAGAGCAGAGATTTTTAATATCCCACCCCACTGTGCATGAAGTCAACATTAAACCAGACCCCTCCTTCAGCGCTGCTGCTGTTTTTTATGACTTAAAGTAAACTGCAAGGAGAGCTAATTTTACTGAAGAGTTTATCCTAATGGGGTTTACATGGAGCTGAAATGTGACTTTATGGCGTGAAAACTCCTCAAAGTGACCAGTTACACCTACCAAAACAAAGTGTCAGTGTGTCTCGGCCATTAGCTTTCAAGCCTGGGGTATCATTTGTCAGATCTCAACTTCTTTCAAGGTCGCAGACTACAGTGGGGCTATAATTCAACTATCGTCTAATTAAGGAGGCCAATGATCATTTGAAAGGAGTAATGAAGTATAGAAAATGCCTACGTCAGACCTTATTAGTGCCAGGCAGGACACTTTTAGAAGTGATGAGCCATTAGCCAAAAGGATACAACTAAATGAACAACAGATTAGCATCTCAAAGGAAACATAATGTGCAAATTGGTTAATAATTATTGTAATATCTCTGAAAATAAATATTGCCGTCCATTCAGTCAGTCATGCAACAAACCAATCGGTGGAACTGGTAACATTTTGGTGTTGCATTATTTAGTTTAGCAATGAATCTTGCTAATGTGCATGGAGATGAGCTACAATTAGGATACATTTTGTAAATATATGTTAATGAATGCTGTTTTAATTGATAAATATTTTAGCACACCAAAAGAAAAACAACTTATTGATGGAAACTTCCAGTTGTTGAAGCTTGTCAAATTGTCTCCATTTAGCAGCCGTTTCTTCCACAGGCATGTAATTGTGTTGCTGTCATACATTCCCTCTCCTCCCTGTATGAAGCTTTGGATTCTGGCTCTTTATCTAATTTATGCATCTCGTGAAAGTACAAGTCTGAATTTATTGGCGCTGGGCTAATGGCATTCATTAACCTTCGCAACAGTGAAATGTTTGATTGGAATATGGCATTTCCTCCCTCAAAGGGATGTTTCATCCCCTTTGCAATTCAAATACTTCAAATAAGTCATTAAATGCTATTTTACTTCAAACGTCCAGTTTATGTATGGTAATAACTATACCTCATCACACTTAACGCACACACACACACACACATACACACACACACACAGTGAGACAGACGCACGTCATGCACACAGGCAGACAGGGTGAAATGTATTTAAAGGGGGTCACAAACGCAGGAAGTTACTTCATGATGACAGACAGTTTACATCTAACACTCACTGGGCTGTGTTTGAATATTAAGGCTTGATTAGAAACAATGCATCTGGAGACATAATTGTGTCTTATCATTAGGCTGATCTCTGACTAATTATAGCTTATAATTAATGAGCTGTGATTATGAGACTAATTATGAATTCCAAGTTAAAGTTTGCGTGATGTTTAAACATTAAGGAAATAAATTAAAGAAGTTGACTTTGGTGACTTTTAAAGGACTGGAACGCATCTGTTTCTTGTCTCTTGCAGATTGATTGAACAGCATCATGACTGAGTCCTCAGGGAGCTGATGCAACATGGTGGCTTTACATTTGATGTGCTTTACATCCAGGTTTTTGGATCTCCATTAGTTGTTACCTTGGCACCAACTCATCTTTTCTGGATCTGTTTTTTAAAAAATACTTGAAAAGAACATTAAAAGGGTATTTGGAAAAAACACAAGAAACAGTGGATACTTGCCATGAGCA
>CAFUXE010003133.1:222972-246795 GCA_903364295.1 Serranus cabrilla | reverse complement strand
TATTTAAATCCTACTGTGCCTTTAACGTAATTGCAGAACTTCAGCTGAAGTGTGTCTTAAAAGTTTGAATTTTCACAACTTTGCGGTGTAAAATTAGACAGTGGGATGTATTTAGGCGTAGAACATGTTTGTATAGCCCGTCTGTTGGAGTTCAGCCTGCATAACTTTAGCACTCAAGTGTGTCACGACCGCTGTCCAGGGTGCTGATCCGGGGGCAGCTAAGAGTGCTGTAGCTGTCTGAGGGTTCTGAACATCGATGCGGATACATATAATGTGTCAATAAACAAACTAAACAAACAAAACATGAAGATGGATTTAGGCATTAACTGTCCTCTTTTTTTTAGATTTTAAGAAAAAAAAAACCCCAAACATATCCAGCCTGGATCATTTTAGTGAAAAAGTATAACCTTATCTGACCTCTTTGGAGCAATTGAACTATATCACGATAACTAAAAACCAAATAATATAAAAATATATATTCTATATATTATAATACCAGCTAGAAAATAGTAATCCATGTGTGTTTTTCCCTCTTCTGGTGTCTTCCTCCCCTCATATTGTCACATGCAAACCCACACTGTGATGATGTTGATACATTCTACAGTAAATGCTGTACTGTGTGTTTTTCTAAGGGTCTGAGTGAGGACTTTACCCGTCCTCCCGAGCCCCGGCATACATGATCCTTCTCAGCAGACACGTATTTAATTTGTTATCTCCACAGCACGCTGCAGGCCTCTGGCTAGCATGGCGGAAAGGGAAATAAATGACACAGAGGAGAGTGGGCCCGTCACTCTGCCAGCCCACAGGCCCTCACATAAATAGCTTTTAACATCGGGATCAATAATGTAAAGTTGTGATTAAATAGATTATTACATTCAAAATTAGCCACCCCAGGGGCTAACACATGTTTATGGAATAACTAAAGGAGAGCTGTTGCACCCTCTTAGTCTTTAAAGGAGAGCATGCAGATGTTATTATTTCAGATGTTTGGAATATGCCAGCTTGTTTCAAAGGTAAATCATTCAGTGTGTGGAGAAGAGAACAAGGAGACTCAGGGATTCAATACTTCTGTTATGACTCTGAACCTGTTTATGCCATGATGACCGAAAATTGTCTTTAGTCCTACCCAATGCTTATTTAACTTCATCATCGCAATAACTTTATCGCAATAAGTACGGTGTTTATTTTTGTAAGTGTTTGGTTTTACTTTGTTGTGTATTGGAATACAATACACTGTTTTTGTATGTTTATTCCCCAAGACTAAACTACTTCTTGAATACACTTCATTGTGCTCTTATTTTGAAAGCTATATGTGTTTAGCAATTAATTCACACAGATATGCGTGTTGGCGATGAATTGTCACTCTTCATATCTGTTGCATGAATCCACAACACTGCAAATTCAACATCAATTTAATCCATAAAGTTTGTGTCGCTCAACTCGCTGCACTTTCAGTGGCTGAAACATATGCTAGTTGGTGGATCAGTTACACAGTGAATTAAACACATGCATACCACTGTTAATTCTCTGTCTATCGTGTGTGTGTGTGTGAAGGTATCTTTGAAGTTTTTTCTCCGCATATATAAACAGAAAGTGCGGCTACAGAGTGGTTAAAGTCATTCCCCGGCTGCAATGATAGTGCAGAAAAACTGCGAGCGCAGGTGTGGAAGAACCCAGAAACACTGACCAATCAAAGCATACTGGGCTTTTCCTGGAGGAAGTATTAAAGGGACAGGTACTATTGGAATATTCAGACAGAAATAATGAGCAAAGTATTGCTTTAAAAAAACAACAACAAAAACAAACATGTTTTAGTGGAAATCCAAAATACAAGGATGAACCTGAAAATGAGCATGATATGTACCCTTTAGGGACAAATGGGAGGTAGTTTTACCTCACAGGGTATTTTATTTTATCTTACTTCATATTTCTACTTGTAGAAAAAACTTGTTTGTACAAAATATTATCAACAAATAAAATATGATAGACTATGCTTCCTAGCAATATATGAAGTAATTACAATTAGCCCCACATTCATCATCCTCAACATTAAAGTGACATTTAGCTGATCCCAGCTGACTCACCATACGTTCACAGGGCTCACACAGAGACTCACGTTCACACCTACTGGCGATAAGAGTCACTAATTAACCTAACACTCGGTCTAACACATGTCGTTGGCCACGGATGTGTTAGACCCAATATTACTACAAGATAAACCTGGAAGCCTGTGAGCTTACACTGAGACTTCCGCTCAAGATTTCCATTCGCTATTTGATTTAAATTCAGTGGGAAACTGAAAGGGAATTAAAAATCCTGCTTTCTCCAGCTGAGGATGATTTCAACCTAATGAAAGTAGGACATGTATTTGTATTTTTTTGTCTCTGAGTATTCAAACAAGTGTTTTATACCTGTCTTAGCCAAAACTACTTACACAGCTTTTAACTGATTTTACTTTTGCTTAGCTCGTGGTGACCTTATTAAAATGTGACCAGGAATTATTGTGTCTTTCCAGGGTCCTATATTCCCATGCCACCTATGTTCCTAGGACCCTGGACACACATATGGCCATGTGTTTTTTAGAGTGTATTGTCAATTAAACCAATTACACATACAAATACACACACACACACACACACACACACACACACATACCGAGCCCAAAGGCTTTGGAATAGCTTGTTAGATGATTTCACGCAAGGTTGCCATGCCAACATTTTAAAAGGTTAGTTAGCATATTTTCCCCTGTATTCTTGAGGTGTGATTTCACTGATAGTTGGGATATCTGATGTTTTTCCTAACACTTCCTCATCCATTTATATGTTTTATACATGCAGACTTTTTGAAGCCTTTTGTTCTTTGTTTTACCAATAGACCCCGAGTAGAACATGGGGCCATTCTTACAATACTGAAACCAAATTTGTTTTACAAGGCTAATCCATTTCTGACAGCTCTGCTTATTCTTCTAGCATAATAGGACCCCCAATCCCTTTCTTTTCTGTGTGTGTGTGTGTGTGTGTTTAAGAGAGAGAGAGAGAGAGAGCTGCTACCCCTCAGCCTTTGCCAAATCCATTTGACTTCACACAGAAGTTCATTTATTAAATCTTTAATAGGCTCTTTTATTATGTATGCTTATAAAGATCCTAATAGAGATGTAAGGTAATGAAATTCTGCTTTCCTAAAAATCTCATGAATCTCCATAACTTTGCTATTTCAAAGAAAACCTGTTCCGATTGAGTCAGATGTTTTATTTACATAAAAATGTTCATTCAGTTTAATTAACTAAATATGATTTATCTTGCTTCCCCCATCTTCCAGCAGACCCATTATTAAGATACAGCATTGTTAAGTAGCAGGATTATTACTAAAGGTAATTACAGAAATGCTGGAGTTGTAGTTTCTTGCATTTTCACGGGTGTAAAAAAAGCATGGTGGTGCTACACTGACGCTTACTACAGGTGATACTTCACTAACTGATCAAACTTCTTCTCAGAAGGCCTCAAATGGACCAAAATAGCTCTGATATCACGTGTGCTGGAAGTGGAGGAGAGGTGGTGCAGCATAATGGGAAGTTTTCATAGAGGAGAGTTGGTGTGCTGATAAGTGGCAGATAGAGGTTTTACACTTGGCCGGAGCATATCGGTAATAGCTCCAGGAGCAGCAGTGTATTGACTCCAGTCAAGGAGATGGAGGAGGGAAAGAGGAAACATTTCTGTCTGCAGTTTGAAGAGGGTGACTCCCAGCTCTGGAAGAGTGCAGGTCTTCAGGGAGGAGTATCTGCCATGGAACAGATGTCCCAGTCACAGAGGCTGAGGGTGCAATCACACCTCCCATTTTTCTTTCTTTTTTGGGGCAGGTGGAGGCGGCTGGGTAGGCGGAGATAGTACTCTGGTGCATTCGTAGGTTTATTTGACTTTACACAGTGAAACAACTACAGTGTGCAAATTTGACGGAGCACAGTTAATGTTCATGACAAAAAAAACAGGAGCTTTATTAGGCACCTTTTATGATCACAGCTTGCACATGGTTTGACAAAAAAATTTATTTGAAAAGCACACACACCACCCCCAAAGCCTAATAATCTGTTGCTTGTTTAGTGGCTAATGTAGGCTTGACCGCGAGCAGAGGAGTGTGTCTATGTTCCCAGGGTACTATGTTCCTATGATATATGTTCCCTGGGACCTATATTCCTTGGTAACCAAGGTTTCTAACATCTGTACAACAAACAAATGTACATACTAAAAATAAATAAGTATAAATAATCAGTAAGTGTAGTTGTATGAGAGTCCACTGTCATCTGTCAGAGGTGAAGTGTTTTAAAGTTTGACTGCTTGTGGGAGAAAAGACTTCCTATAACTTTCTTCTGTCAGTGTGTGGTGGAGAGGGTGATTGAGGGTCTCCATGATAAAACAGTTTGTTCAGTCATTATATCTCATTTGTTCAATCCATTCAAAAGCGAAGTATAAACCAAACCAGACGAGCTGTTTCCTCTATATTTCTAGTGTGTATGCTAAGCTAAGCTACTGGCTATAGCTTCATATTCAACACTCAGCTCAGGGAACCCCTTTTCCCCTTTTCATTGAATTTTATGTTAAGCAGAATTAAATCAGTACTATTAGTTAACAAAGTTGGATGTTCCCACTGATCCAGTTTCACAGTGTTTTGAACAAAATCTAATTTCCTCTTGTCTCCAAACTGGATCACTTTAGCATTGCATACTCAAGGTTGGGAAGATTCCAGTAATCCCTCTTCAAGTTTTTACAGGTTTGAAAAGCATAAATGAGTTCATTAAACTTTTTTTCCCTACAAAACTGCAAACATTACAGTCAGCACTTCATCTGAAGGCCTTAAGCACACCGTCCAGAAGTGCAGCCATTTGCACTTTTTATAAGCTTTATCCCCACCTAGTTATTCTAAGATCTGCTGCTAAATTTGTCCCTCATTCCCTCTCCCTAAGCTTAAGCCGTCAGCCCAGTAATACAGCTTCAAGAGCACATCTTCTACCAACTTATTTATTTATATATGTGTCTGCCTTTGGTTAAGGCCGCCATACTTCCAGGGTGCAGCACAGTGTGAGACGCGGAGGCAGAAATTTTGGGTTACTTCACACTGCTTAAGTCTCTGTGGTACACCTTATCTGTTAAGCACCCTGTTTGATGCAAGGCAAGGACATTTTGATAAGTAAAAATGCAACCGCTGAAGGGTTTACTGTATTTCTACAGGGTTAAAGACAATTCTACTTATTTCTGACAATAAAGAATGGAAATAAATAGTTTTATTATCATATGTTAATTATCCAGAAGCAAAGAAATCATCTGGAGCATGGAGTTCTTTGGCATCAAAGGTTCTCTTGTCGTTCCGTGATCACAGTGTATCATGCTCTATGACTTCTGACAATCCAAATCTCACTCAGCTCTGTAGGAGTTCCATTTTTTTGTGATATTACACTTTTTCTCAAAGAAAAAATGTTTTAAATAGTTCACGTAGAGTTGAAATGTTGAAACGGTGCTTCACTCACATCTTTCATGCTGCTAGATATGTTAGATGAGTTAAGGATCTATGCAACTTGACACAGAAATATATTTTTTCCTGCGAGAGCTAACACAGATTTCTTTGAGCACACGTATGACACCATGTAATATTTTTCCTTATCGTCACACTTCAAACACAGCTTTATCTTCCCCCTAACATGCAGAGATCTTTCAATATGACTCCCGCAGACGATTGTGTTTCTGTGTTTCACATCTCATGCGGTTCTCCCCGCTGTCAAAAAACGGTGAGGTGATATTTGTGTAACTGCGGGCTGTGAGGTGGAGCACCAGACTCCACCAGAGCGCCCGGAGTCAGCAAGGGGGAGGGACGTCATGATGTGTCAGCCAGCATCACATCACGTTTGGCTCCCAGCGAGGCGAAGGTCTCCGGCCAAATCAGTTTATATAATAGACAGGATGAAAAAAACAGCAACCTCAGTCACATGCAGTCCGTACACTTGGACACAATGGGGGCCATATATGCGTGATGTTTTCAACAGCAATCATTTCACTATGCAGTGAAAATCAACTTGGAGAGATTTTAAACTTTTCCTTTTTTTAAGATATTTTTTTGGCCATTTTTCAGCTTTTTTATTGACAGTAGACAGAGTGAAGGGGGGAGACAGAGGGGATGGCATGCGGGAAAGGGCGCCGAGCTGGACTCTTACCCGGGCCGCTCGCTTAAGAGGCCAGCGCCTCAAACTTTTTACAAATATGTGATCTATTACAGTCAGCAGTTGGACACATTTTGTCTAATGTTGTAGTTCATTGGGAGGTGAGACACCTTCAACCTTTGGGTTGTGGGTGCAATGAAACTTGGTTGAGTAGGAGGGAATGAACAGAGGGTCAAATAGGAATCGATGAGGCCTGGAGGTAGTGGTAGCCAGAAACCTAGGGAGTCAGACTACGGGATAGAGCCATGCCCCAATGAAGCTTCATGGTTTTATTGATCAAGAAATTAGGTGTAGACAAAGGAAATGTCTTGTTCTTTGAACAAAAGTTATAATAATATATTTTAGATAATGTAAGAACCCCTTAGAAAGTGGCTTCCCTCTAGACAGGAAAAATGAATGAAGAAATAAAAGTGCTATATAAACAAATAAACAATACTTTCTCTTATTATTTTAATTTAAAATAAACCAATTCAAATGTTTCACAATATGCACAAACTGTTTAATTTGGGATTTCACTTTTTTCTTTTCTTTTTCTTAAGGGTAATGTTAGTATTTGGTCACTTACCACCCAGCACGGGTCGCTGTCACTCCCTCACCAGCTCTGCGTCAAAGCGTACAAAAACTTTGCTGAAATATGTTGCTTCTCAAAAACCTAACCAGTACCAGACTACAAAAACAGATAGGAACTAGCCTGTAAACGTAACGGAGCATTTATCCATTTAAGTGTCAGATATTTTACTCAGTAGTCATTGGAGTGGAGCCGAAAGAAGACTGGACCTCAATTCACAGGTGGCCAAACACAACACCAAACAAGGCAATCAGAGATGGCAGACTTCACCCCACAGCGCCCTCTGTTGGCCAGAGGATGTATATGCAGCGGAAACACAGACAGACAGACAGACAGTCACTGCCGCCCAAAGCATTACTTCACTCCCACTCTGTGGGGTGAAGTCATTAAAGCATACACTAATGCTTCTCTGTATTGCCAGTTGTGTTAATTAGCACCTATTTGCTAACGATTGTTCGTCATTTTGACTTCTCTGTAAATTTTACTAAAACAAAAGTGGTCATAAATGCCAATGCTGTGTTTATTGCTTGAGTCCGCTGTCCCGGAGCGGCCAGAAAATCAGATAACGAAGGTTTAAGTTAAGGGGAAACAATAAGCAGGTCACAGAATCTGACGGGTTTCTAAATCCTCTCTAACACTTGTTTCCGCAGCTCTGTTCCCCGCGGGCGGACCTGCTCCGTGGCTGCTTTGAATGGACTTTTCCTGGCCTGTATATGCTCAGATGTTTGGGAACGCTCCTTCACTTTACCAGGTAAGCTATCTTTGCTACTAAGGTGCATGTGTCAATGTCCTGTCGGTGTAGTACAACTGCTAGGCTGCTGGCACTGTTGTCGCGTGTCCTGTGTAGATCCACCTGTAATGTAAAGCTACTTTAGCTAAGACATTGCATGGCGCTTAGCTGTTAATTAGGTTTTTAGTGGCAGGTGCAATACCTTGTTCCAGTGCTGTTGCTGAACCATGGGTGGTCTGGTTTGAGTATAATGGTTTATGGCTGAAGTGCTGAAGTGCTGTAGTGACGTTTACCCCCATGTTATTGCATGTGGGGGTTTCTCGTATTATCTTCACAGTGTTGTGATGGATGTTTGTCACCTCGCTAAGTTACATTTAAGCTGTTGCTATATCTGTTTTCACTGCCATCCAAAACCCCAGCCCATGTACTGATGGTCGTCAGTGTGTGATGCTACATAATGTTGAATAAGGGGCTTTCAGTGTCAGCTAAAGGCCATGAATTTACTATTTAATATGCACACAAAAACATCTGCATTGTAGTTAAAAAGATAATAGTTTAACAGTAAACAAATATTTGCAATGTAAGGATATAATGGAGTTCTGGAGTCCTGCCAAATTAAGCAGCACTCCCTCTGTGTGCTGTAATCCAAACTCTGTTCTTTGTTGTGGTAGCCGGTCTGGCACTGAGTGCATGCGAGCACAGTACATGTAGTGTATCTGTATGTGATGAGTTGGGAATGAGAACAAGAACTGTGTGGAGGCTCAGCTCAGACTAGAGGTGTCATGATTTCATTTCTAAATGTAAAAATAGATTGAGCAGGATCGTTGAAAATAAAAAATTGGAACGTATGACCATAATGTGTTAAAATATCTAACCACATCTAACCATGATCTGTTGGTTTTAGCAATAATCTAACTTAAGTGAATTTTTTTTCATTAAAAAAAAGATTAGAATCATGACATTGAAATTAAAAGTCTAATCAAATCATGAATTTGGAGAATTGTGACACACCTAGTTATGTCTTATTCACTGCTGCAGGTACAGTCGTACATCAGGAGCATTAGTGGGTCTTCAGTTGGCCCTTCTTGTTGTCCCCCTGTGGTTTGAAGCTCTTAACAGGGAAATTGTGTTTGGCCCAAGGTCAATTCCACGCACTGTAGTGCTTATCTCATTCTGTAAAACTATTTTTTTAATTCCCTAATATTGGTGAAGGCCCCCAATTCTTTCTTGACTGTACCATCATATAAAACAAATAAAATAAACAAACCCTGTACAATGAAAGCAAAGGAGTCTACAGATGTTTTATATAGGCTCTTGATATAGTTCTGGTGCAAAAACAGTATATAAAAGGCCTGAATTTTGAAATGCCTCTGCTACAAAATGTATATTCTTAATAAGAGTGCACAATCATCACAATTAAGGAAAATGAGAATTGACTGAATGTACAGGATGTAGTTTACATTTACAGCTGAGATTGCACATGATGAACTGTAACAGACAGGACAGGAAAAAACATCACTGCCGAACACTGAAGTGACCTTTAGAATAATTTGTTTGGAAATGTTACCTTTCATTTTATATTTAACACTGTAATTAAAATGTTTACTCATCAAGCGTTTTCTCATTTTGATCTCACTGCACCACGCTTGCCTTTTGTTCTTCATTTGTCTTCCACACAAAAGCCACTAATTAAAGATCCTTAGATATAGTAATCATCAATAGAGAGTGGCCTATAAACAGAAGGCAACACAAATGAATGATGATAGGTCTTTTTGAGTATCTTGCTCTCACATGACATGAATCAATCAGCAGACAAAACAGGCTTGCAGGCCCTGGCAACAATGAGTCCAATTGAGCCGAGCTGTGATTATTATTCAGCGAACAGCATGACTCAAAGAATAGCAATGTTGAGCCCAAAGGAAAGTGATCAAGCTTTCTTAGGAGGGAGTTTTCTGCCTCTCTGGCACCAGAATCAGCCAGTTGTATCGCTGATGATGTTGGAAGTGCCACTCAGTGGGATAACTTTCAAGTGATTGAGGGGGGCAATGAGATTTCTGTTTATTCAGGAGCCAGGTGCAGATAACAGGGCCATTAATGATTGGAAGTTGATTACAAGTCACTTCTGCAGAGCACAGCGTGATGCTTCACACTTTAATCAAGAACAAAAAGTTAATGGGTGCAGTCTTACATTTGTTTAGGCATTAATATCTAGGTTACTGCTCATCATTTGCTTGTTTGGCGAAATATCTTAGTGTCTTCATTTCAGTTTGGTATGGAAATAAATAAAGAATGGAGATAAAGATTTGACTTTGACTAAATTGGGGAAAAAAATTGCTTCCGTCCAACCTCCACAGTCTGGATGGTAAGGTTGGTGTCGGGTACCTACTAGGGTTGTGCATTTAGACTTTTTCAATGACCGATAACCAACCTAGTTACCTGCCATTATCGTTAACAGACAAGATTAAAAAGTACATTCTGCGACCTTTTAAAACTACCAATACAAAAGGTTTTTTGTTATTATTATTATTTTTTATAATAAATGGTTTATTGCAACAGCAGCATAAACAACATCAAATACAATGAGGATTCAAACCGTGAAGCCTAATTGGCTGTAAATAAAAGCTAAATAAAATGAAGGTAAATAGAAAATGGTCAGCGATCAACCTAAGCTGCATGTCTTTGGACCGCACAAGCCGGAGCCGAGCCGGCGACCCTCTTGCTGTGTGGTGAAGCCCAGCATCATTTATAATAATCAGAAACGCATTATATGGAAAAGGAGAATATTGGCAGGTTTGCGGAAGGTAATTCTTATAGAATTACATAATGGTACTGGGATCACATTAATGATCACGATGATTGGAATTAATGACTAGTACTGGTTCAGGTTACTGTGTGAAGCATGTGCACATCTGATGGGAGGGGCTTAGGTGAAGGGCTGTATTTTCAAATTGTTTTTTTGTCCCATATCTCAAACCACTTGAATGAAAATGTGCTGATGAATTATAGTGGAATTTTCCCAAGTGAAAAAAAAAAATGAAATATGAAAATAAATGACCCACTTCACCTGTAATGAATTTAAAAATTTTTAATAAAGTTAAAAGTAAAATATTTCAATGCTCTTCAGTGATAATTGTATTTCTCAATTAGGTATTTAGTTGCCAATAAAATTAAAATCTTTCCGGCCACAACTTGCCTCCACAGTTTAATGTCAGAACTGAGACAATGCAGGGTGGCAGTGGAATTTTGTTACAGAGTTTGGATCGTGTCTTTAATGAGCACTTTCCTTATTGCAGAGACTGTCGAGCCCCGTGCTCTAAGGGTTGAATGTAATCATTCTCCACCAATATGAAATAATGAAGTATGAAGGGTAATTGTTAAACAAGTGGCCTCCTGGGAATTCTTACAAGATTGTACCTGACATGTGTGATGTGTACGAGGCGTCGTGTTAGCATGGATGCGCACCCAGAGAAACGCACATACACACACTCACAAACACTCGCAGATTAAACCCTATTAATGCAAACTCAAAGCCCAAGTGACATCTCCAGCAGCGTAATGAGAAATTTAGCAGGAATCTGAGGCTGATTATCAACTGCAAATTTGCTGTAATGCCAGTAATCAGAGGAGATGGTACAGTGGAGAGAGAGAAATGAAGGGAAGCCAACAGCGAGTCTGAGCACTAATTAAACCGTACCTGCAACTTGTTTCCTGCCATCCTCTTAACATGACAATGCTGCCAAGGCCCTGAGGAGAACATTTATTTCTCTGCCACAAATAGAACGTCAGATTTAACGGATGGCTATTTATTGTCGAGTCCATCTACTTATGTTGCTTAAATGACTAATGAATAAACATTACAACATGTTCTTGCGTTTAAAAAATTGCAGTGTTTAAATTCGGCAGCGTGGAGTCTTTGACATTCACTCACCCGTTGCAAATAAGTGTCCCAATGTCAGAGAGCAATTCTAGGGGGGACACAAACTAAAATGATAATCGCCTCATGATATTCTTGTCTGCTCAGGTGTCAGAGGGTTAATCACAAAATTAACTTATCATCTTCCTGGATGAAGTAATTAAGCAGTGCAGGACAAACTCCTCTCATAATTGAGGGTGAATAATGAGGAAGAGGCACGCAGTCTAGTGGGAGGGAGAAAGATGGAGGAAAGATCACAGATTGGTAATTAGGAGACAGGACACTTGATGGAACCTGTAGGAGAAAGAAATGTTGTGCCTCTTATGGCACAGTTCTATCTCTGTGATATAAGAGTGCCGCAGTAATGAGAGGACGAGCTCTCCGCAGGCAAATTCTGTTTTTGCACCCTACTCTTAATAAACTACCTTTGTGTGACTAAACCAGGCCAGAGTAGATTTATTTAATGCACAGAAATAGATTGGACGCTACACAAGCCACGCATTAGTGCTAGTGTATTTACATAAAGTTCCCAAGTAACAGAGTATGCGCCTAGTTTAAGGTCAAGTGTCATCTAGTTCTAATAGTATTACTCTTTTTAAAAATAGAGAAGAAGCTGTTGTGCCACATAATAATGACAACTGCTGCAGACTTTGCATGCTCTCATTTAAATTTGATTGAGGAGACTAAAAGTGGAATTTGCCTTCAGGTTATAGAAATTGTTTGTTTTGTGTGAATGTGGCAAAGCTATGTGGAGCCTGATGCTTTGTGATGAGTTGATACGATTTTATTGATACCAATGGCATTATTGATTCTGCTTATCAGTCAGATTCTTAGATGATTCCCGTATTGATTCTTGATCAATTTTCTGTGTGGAGACAAAGTTGCATTTAAAAAATTTACAACCTGTAGTTTATTCACACCTATAGGTAAGTACGGCTTCGATGTATTTAGCACAGATTAATGATTTAATATTTAATAGCTCTGACCCAACCACATTTAACCCTAGCTCTATAACTCGAGATAACACAACAAAAACAAATGTATCAAACATGCTGGTCAGTTGGGAAGTATACACACGTGAATACATGGCATTCCTGGAAAAAAAGCCTCTGTTGCATAGAAAGACATTTCAGCATATGGCTGCTGTTTCCACAATTGTGAACCAGTTCATAACTGGAACAGGTCCTTGATTACCATCCCGATGCAAAAACAGGTCAAAAGATGTAAAATCCAGCCATTGCTTCTTCGGAGAGATTAAAGAACTGACCGTTCTCAGTCAACTTTAAAGTAAAAATAACATGCAAAGCTGAAATAGAAAATTGTTGTGAACATGGTGACAGTCTAAAGGGCAGGTTAAATGTTTCCCAAAGAATCCTCCTTGCCCATATGTTGTTTATATCTTGACTGGTGGGATGCTCAGAAATCCCGTCATGGTATTTCAAATCAGCACCACTGAGAAAGATGCACATGAAAGCTTTGAACGCTGACATACGACACAATTGTCTCATTATGCTTTCAGACTGCTGTTCAGCTTTTACCCAAGGGTAAAGAGTTTGTAATGACGCGCCCCATGTATAATGTAACATTATTTGATAGGCTGAAGTTGAAGCAGTTGTAAGGCATTGTATTATCATAGAATGAGACCTTCAGTGTACATCTATGAATGTCTGTGAAACAGGAATGCGATGTCCGCTGCAGCCCTCGGTGCTAATGCTGGTTTAATGTGCAGGCCTGTATCACCAGAAATATATTCTTAGGACCATTATGTCTCCCAAAAAGACCGCATCTGTCTCCTCTGCATTTTCTGCATGGCGAGCACATGAATACAGCAAATCAATACAGAGAATAGCAATCATGAGAAACTGCTCGAGCGTTGGTGAAAAGTGCGACACGCCAAGCGGCACTCGCTGTTTAACGGAACATACACGGCCTGCTTAGGCCTTGCTCAATTTATCGACTGCTGCAAGAAATCAACAGTGGCAAGCAGCTTAGCGGCTCTCTCTTCCCATAATAGACTCCATTCATACAGGCCTTTTATTCTGCGCGAGGCGCGAGGTGACAAATGGACATAATGTCTGCCAGCCTGCCTCTGAATTTATTTGATTTTTTTCTTCCTCCTTCCCCTCCCGTCCTCCCTTCACTTGTGATCCTCACTGATATATCTTGACGCTCTGAAGTATCCAGAGTAAATTCACTCTGCTTCTACTGCTGTTTGTAACCTTCAGACTGCCAGGAACGATCTGTGTATGTACACCACAAACAGCCATTGTCATCCTTGAGATCACAGAAAGTGGCAGAAAAGGGGTAAAAAGAGGAATGGAGTATAATAAAACAATACAAAAAAATGTATAACACATACACTATGTTGAGAAAAGTTCAGTAAGCGACTTATTTTCTCTAAAGGTCCTACACATAATCAGAATTTACTAAATAGTAACAGAGTAGAAGTGTGTGTGCGGCTGATAAAATACAAGTCCTTGCACTGCATCATAATTTCCAAAACCACAGATGGTAAACTGAAAAGAAAATTGTTAATAAATCAGATGGCAATTTGTTTATAGCCACAACAGCAAGGAAATACATCTTCTCAGACTGACATAATCTTATTATATATAAACAAATATGTTTACTGTTTTTTAAAAGTTTAGCCAAACAACATCAAGCACACAGTTCTTGTTTGAGGGAATGAAGTCTGAATGATCATAATTCCACATGAAGATGCAGAGCATTAATAATGAGAGCATTTTACTCTGGATGTAAATAAATATTTCAGCCCCAGAAGCGTCATGTCGGTAATCTATCACCCCACTCCCAAAGATGGGATGCTCCCTGCGGGAAGATAATTCACCAGTTTTGGATCCTGAGCCGCAGATGATCTATACAGTCCTAGAAAAGGTTATTTATTGCTTTCATAATTAAATTTGGTATCTTGGTGGAGGGGCTGTCACGGTATGATTAATCAAGTCCCACTGGCCGGAGCTGGAGAGGGCCAAGTAGCAGGTGTTGCTCACTCCAGTCTGAAATGCTGCTGCACTCTGTGGTGGGTCCATGCAAATAGGGCACTCAGGTTTCTATAGGTTTCAAAAACAAGAAATATCTCAAAAGATACAGCACCACTGGTCAGTTATACCTGTTTATTTACAGCCTAGAATCCGGAAACTGAAACAAGCAGTTGATTAATATGACATTTTGTAGACACAATTAATTGAGAACATAGAAGGCAAATTAGTTGATAATGACAACTGTCAGTGGTTGCTTAAAAAAAAAAAAAAAACTAAATGAATGATAACCAGTGCCTACATGTACAAGCATGCTTTCCAGTTCCAAGTCCTGTGTAGGTTTGATCCGTGGTGGAAGAAGTCCTTTGTGCAAGTAAAAATACACAAAAACACTGAAAAATACTCTGTACTGTTACAAGGTATTGTCATGCATTGAAAATGTGACTTAAGTAAAAATATAATCAAGAAAATGTACTTAAATATTAAAAGTAAAAGTACTTGATGCAGTTAAGTCTTACAACCAATTACGCGTTCTGTCAATCAACTAATTGACTTAATCCTTAAAAAAGTATAAAGTGGCATGAAAAGAAAAGATTCAACTTATTATAAGTGCCTTAAATTAGTTCTTATACAGAGCACTGAGTAAATAGTGTCTATAAAAACAGAAAGTACAAAGTAAGTCTGTTTCTCACGGATACTCGTTTCTGTGTGGGAAATGGCATAAACATGGTTTCCATGCCTACATCTCACTTATACATCAGTGTGTACCGTCATAGGCCCAGCAGCATATTTTAAGTAGGTGTTGACTTTAACATAAAACACATGGGTGGTAATTATTGCCACATAAATCAGCAAAAAGCAAAGCAATGTTTGTTTGTTTTTTTACAAGATTGCAAGTCACATTATGTCAGATTTGTATTGAAAATGTATTTGATTAATGTCTGTCAATTGATTCTTTGACTTTTTTCTTTTTTTTTTTAGCACTACTCTATATATAAGAAACAGAAAACAAACCCCTTTGGCCTCTAGGACCGCCACAATACAAAAGTACCTTGCTAGCTTGTGTTTTGTCACCTAAGACGGATGAGTATTAGAATAAAAGACATTTCCATTTATTGATTAAGTGTAACCAATTCAACAATACCAGACCCAAAGTGAAGGATGATGGCATTCTTGTTGTCATCAAGGAGCATTTTAGCCACAATAATGTGGCTAATGAATATGAATAGCAGCCACTGGAGAATTAAGTAATGCGACTGGAAGGTTTCAGAGATCCTGCTCCAGCCCGCCATTACATTAGTGTCATTGCAATGCGTAAAGCTGAGTCTCCATTTCAACAGTGTGGAGAGGGGATGAACTGACTATAGGACAACAGAAAGTCAATATCCGTGTTGAGCACAAAATGAACATGGTGTTTAATCCTATGTCCACAACAATAGTCTGCTCTAGCACATTGCTTCACCCGAGCCGCTGTTCAGTTTACCCTCCACTGCTAGCCTCAGGGCACTGACAGAAGGGGTGTGGGTTTATTAGACCCAGCACTGTGTGTGTGTTTCTGTGTGTAAGCACATGTGATGAGAAGCTATATGGATTACACTCTGCAAAAGCCGTTCCTAGACTTGTTTTGAAAAGGGCTCAAATTGGCAGAAGTAGTGGAAATTGTGACAGCTCTTGCGATGAGTCGGTCTGATGATCGTCGTCTCACTTCCCTGACAAATGCGATTAAAAAGGAGCCGTTATGTAAAGTCGGGATTAGCGAGGTTTTGACAATCTCCGGTAAAAAACGGGACAAATTGAGTCCTAGAGCTATATCCTGAGTGTTTATGTTAATCGACAGTGGTACAGTATGGGACCTGAGCTAAGCAGGGTACACTAAGGTCTTTCATCTTTACGTTGATGCTGAAGTCAGCACCTTGACCAGAATCTTCAAAGTGAACAGGCACAGTACAGATGAGGAAAAGATGAGATTTTTCAAATAATGGCATCCTGGTTCAGTGCATAGTTCATCAGCATGGAGTACAGCAGGTTAATAATTACCTGTCAACCGGATTCTGGGAAGTTCTTTTGCATGTACTTGGTAGTTGATGGAATATTAATGGAAAAATACAGTGGGAAAAATCACTGTTGTATGACAAGTTATGTTGTAGACATGCTTCGTTGGAAAACAGACTGTGGCAGGCCAATTAAGGGCATAGAAAAGTTCTGCAGGCCTAAGGAATTTACAGTACATCAATACGTATAGTGTTTTTTCTCTAACGCTCTGAACCCAGAGTCATTTCAGGGCATTTTTGTGTGTGTATGTGTGTGTTTTACTTTTTTACATTTGGCCTTGTATTTCACTTTAATATAAACATCCTGTAAATCTATGGAATTAGCATAACCATGGCTAGAATTGTGAGCAACTGAAAGTATAATACAGTTATAATGATATACATCATTAAAAAAAAGACAAAACACAAGTTGAATTTTTCTGATAAATAATTTAAAAAATGTAATAAATGGAGTTTATATTTACACTTTTCCGAGTGCCCACAAGTGTTCTGAATGAAAAGGAAGGAAATAAAGAATTGGGTCTCCACTTGCTGCATGTTCATGTTGATCATATTGTTGCATTTCAACAACCTCTGCTTATAGGCTCTCCTGTCCTCTCCTCAACAGTATCAAGTTACTCCAAGAACCATTTATATTGGGCAACTTTTTAAATTAGACATGTAGAATAAAGTGATTTTGACAGAAATTTCACAATTTCTAACCTTCTTTTGGTTATTTTGTCCTACGATAATGTTCCTAACCTATGATCCGAATTCTTAAAGAAAACTTGAAAAATGTATACATGTTTTTAAAAATTGAGTTGCTAAATAAGAATACTGAGGGTTTGCAGCAGACATTGCCATCTTCAGCTTGGTGGTGTTGAAGCTAAATACATTTAATACCACATTAAAATTTTCCAACTGTTGTGCTTACATTTTCAGTATCATTACCTGATTATCCCCATTGTTTCTCCCATACTTTTGTTCTTGGCGCTCCAGTAATGACATTGACAGATTCATTTACTTGTCTTATGTGTTATTGCTTTCATAAATCTTATTTTGCTTTGCTGTATCCTGTTACTATGTGTTGTTAAAAGTGTTACTGTGTGTATTTAGTGTCCAATCTTTATTTGCTGCTGCAACAGCTCAGTTTCCCCACAGGCCTCATTACAGTTTCATCCCATATTATCCTGTCTGATATACAGTCAGTCTCTATTTCCAGCCTGACGTCCACCAACTGCCTGCATGGTGTTAGTACACCAGAGGGTTGCTTTCCTCTCTGTGTTGTCCTGTGGTTTTATCCCTCTCACCTCCTCACCTGGCCGCTGGTCTGTGGGCAGCCAGCCTCAGATGGTTAATTATCTCTTGTCTGAGCCGTGATCACCTCCCCAGGGGCCCTGCAGCATAACGCTGTATCAGAGGCAGCCTATTGAACTTCCTCCCAGCCCACCGGGGTGTCCAACCACCTGGCTAATAACGATTCATGCAGCTGCCAATCCGCCTGAGCTGCGCCATCAATATTCCTGTCTGCAGAATAACATCAATTAAGAGACAGGGATCTGAACATCGAGACACAGGACAAATATCATCCGCTGAGTTGATGTCTTAAATGGCAAGAACAGACGCCTGATTATTTGATTGTGGAGGCACTTTCTGGTGGAGCGTCAGATGAGAAGTAACTCTCATATACTGTTTGTCAACTAAAAGTAAGGTTACAGCGAGACACGGATGCAAGACAAAGTGAAAGTCGTATTTCACAAAATATCTAGCTGGGGATTCCTAACCAGGGCTTCCAGCAGATGCTCCTGTAGTTGCGTGATATGTTGAAAAAGCAGCTCAACTGCTTTGGAAATCGCTAAATGTTATTAAGAATACATGGACATGAGTTAGAAAGCAGATGAAGATAGTTCACGGTAAATTACTGGAATAACCTTTTAGGACATCGCTAGTGCTGTTCACTTTTCACACATGCACTACAAAGAGGAACATTTCCAACCATGCGCCTTTTCATACATGCCATGGCATTGCCAAATAGATGGGGCAAGGAACAGCCCGGCAGATGGCAGTAATGCAACACTTGTGAATGCCAACAGAAGAATAAGGTGGTGTAAGGCCGGGTGTCTGTGCTCGTATCGTAACACGTCTCTTATTATAATCAGTAGAGTCTTGTGGTTGGTTTGCTTACTTCACCTAAAGCCGTTTTTGTCATACAGATGTTACATACTTATTCTCTACAATCTTACTGCTTTCATGAACAGGTCAACGCTGCCTTTGTCAAACTGGCTATTGAAGGCTAAAGGTAACGGTTAATCAGTGGAACTAGTTTCGCTTAATTAAATGGCTGAAATTAAGCTCCCTCCACCAAGCGGTAGAAATATGATTGTAAACTTTCACCAAAAACAACCTAAACATTGACATTGTATGAATGAGAATATTGTAACAATCACAACTTCTATACAATAAGTCACATTAATATGAACACCATTCATTTTATAATCAGTTCAAATGAACATTTGGAACATGTTGGGTGTTTAATAAAAAGAGGCACTTTGGTTGATTCGACAAGGCATTGGCACCATATCAGAAATATAAGGGCTATAAATAATTACACTAAACACCAGGATAAATGGTCAAATATCTTTTTTATCTTTTGTTACTTTTCAAAAAAAAGAAAAAAAAACTAAAGTTGCGAAAACATGCTGTTAAAATTCATGGCACAGACAGCCTCTGACTCTCAACACGCCTCCCTGGGTGGCATGTTAAGAGTCAGAGGCTGTCTTAATCATGCTGAACAGTGGGGAATGCCTCAGAGCCCCTCTCTGTTAATGGCGACATCAGTGAGAACAGGGGATGTGAAGGGGAGGGGATGGCTGAGAACCCTAGGCCCTACAGTGTAGGCCGGGGTTATTATCTGCAATTACCCTGATTACTGAGCCCTTCATTTGAATGACTAAGGTGAAATTCATTTATCCCTTGTATTACTACCAAACTGAGTTGGAGATGTTCATTAAACAGTCAGTGAACAAGGCCTGAATGAAATCTGTTTGGTGAGAAACACAGGACGGTACGAATGCGATCACAGACTTTAATGTAAACGTTATTGACAATAAAATGTCTTCATTTTACTGTATTTGATGAATTAAGCCACTTCCTCTGTGCTCTGCTTCTCCTTGTTCTTATAAAACTATTTCACGAAAACACAGCAGAGCCTCATTGCATTTAATAAAAGCACTTTCATCGCCCTAGTTATGCCATCTGTGAAAGTCAAATTCCCAAATACATAGTTATTGCTAATTCTCCCTGCGTCCTCAGACAAATATTGCTGCTAGGGAGCTCCATATCTAGTGATCAATCATATCACCTCTCTGAACCTGCTATGCAATTTATTAAGTGCTGAACAAATGGGCCGGAGCAGGCGAGCGGCTGTTCCCAGGGCCAGGGAATGTAAATCTAAGCAGAGTAACAAATTAGTCGGACTTTGCTCTTTTTTCCTGCTTGCATACTAAAATCGCTGGTGGCGATGCAAAGCTACCCAAGGTAGACATTAAACTTGCAAAGGTTATAAGGGAAATTTGTATTTGTAGGCCGACAGCCAGAAGTCGTTGCTACCGATGCATTATGGTACTATTAGACAAATGGTGCTCTACAGTAATTGTTTTCCTCCAGTTGTAGCTTAAAGAGTTTTTTCATTATCTCATCTTATTATAACAAAGCTAATTTGTGCTCACTAACTCCAAGAACATGTTTTTTTTGCATAGCGTCGCATAGAAAAACATCAGTTCTTGTTATTGTAGCTATTTGAGACATTAGAGAACAAGGAAGAAGAAGCAGATCCACAATGATCCTTCACTTGGAGAGCAAAAAATGATCTGCCATGTAATTTAGATCAGCTTCAAAATGTGATGGGTTCTTCTTTGACACGTGCTTCACCCTTCCACAAGATGCATTCAATTTTTCTTTGAGCTGCAACCTCCTGACAAGTGAAGCCAATGTGGTAGTTCCAAACACTGCAGTCCTTAACATCCCTTATCTACTAAAAAAACAGACCGACAACTCCACTTTATTTTGGGAAACCATGTTCACTTAGACTGTAATTTAGTTGCACTACTGTATAGTCTTTGTTTCACTTTTTGTTTGGCGTTTATGTGCTTACAGGGAGCTGAGTTGTGTTTTGACGTTGGCATATTAATGTTTGTATGTTTCCACTCATGCAGATGTTGCTTGTGGTCCTGTTTTGTCAGGTAATCCAAATGTATTCACACAATAGGGCTGCAACCAACAACTACTTTGATAGACAAATAGTCATCAATAACTGATACGGATTAGTCAACTATTTGGATAATTAATTGCACAATTACATAATGGCTCTTATTTACATATCAAGTTTTTTTGCACAAACAAACTATAAAGGCAATTTATGACTTCTTCATTCAAAAATATGTCTTTCAATAAACTGCTGGTTCAGCCACTGCTAATACAAAAGATAATAATAGAATAAAATAATAGTAAATAGGAAGGGGTTTGGAGAAATAATGCGCTTTTAGGCGAGGTGAGAGCAGGGCTTTTAATCCTCTAACGGCGGTTGAAGAGGTTAAATGCTGATACAACTCTCCATAGATAGCCGACGTTAGCAAGCTGGGAAGCTCATTGTCTTACCTAGACAAGTCCGACTGATACAAACACAACAACAATGCAAACTTAAATTTATCAAAATTTGGTTGATCTGCTTACTGCTATTCATGCTGTGCTGTACATTAACAACTATGTTGCCTATAACATAGGGTATCATTTTCTCTCTCATTAGCAATAATGACTCAAGCCTTGATCTCTTATACAGATAGAATTTTTTTAAGGTGATGCCTCATCTTGCTGTCAAATGTTTTATCCTCAATTTCAGTGACATCCTCCTCCCCCTTTGCTGCTCGTCATCACTTCTCGCTGGGTCGTGTGCCATCTCTGTGGAAAGTAGAGCCCTCACGGTTTGGCACGCACAGCTTACAGCAAAGATAGTTATGATGTAAGATGGCTCACAAGTCAGAAACTACTCATCGACAATATTCATCAGCAACTCATTTTGTTATTTATTTTGTCGACAATGCTGACTAAGAGTTGCACACGTATCACACAACACCCAAATTGTTTTTTTAGATTATTTATTTATAGCTTTTGTTACAAAAAAAAAAGTAGAACATTCAAAAGGTTCAAAAAAAAGAACAAGAACATCCCATTCTACAAAAAGAAATATATGCACATACACGCACACACACACACACACACACACACACACATGCATACCTATACATGTACTCAAGATGCACATTATACATTAAGGAAAAACAGAAAAAAAACATCTGTATTGTACTCTCTTCCATACTGCTGTGCTCATCTTTTTGTGCAAATATACTTAGTTATTTATTATTTGTTATATATTTTGTACACTTATAGTGTGACTGAAAGGCATTGGGGTGTCATGAGGGTCCCCGAAGAGCCGTAATGTAGTCAAGGAAGGGCTGCCACACCTGTCTGAACTTGGTCCCTTTTCCTAACAACTCATATCCGATCCTCTCCATGTATAAAGTACTAGAGAACTCTGTTAGCCAGGCCTCAAAGCAGGGTGATCCCTCTTTGTTCATATGTCCATATTTTGCCCTGCAGTTGAGCAAATTAAGGAAATACCTTGTTAGTATACAGGTCATTGATAGTGATAAGTCCTTTGTGGCCAGTGTTTTTAGCCATCATAGATTTTGTGGCCAGAAAGGCCAATGAGTAGCATAGTAAGCTAAGCATACAAGTAAGAAAGTGTGGCTCAGCAAAACTTTTCCACAAAACCTCAGAATAACACAATAAAATACACTAATACACTGACATGTTTGTGCTATTACAGAAAGGAGCATATACATATATTCCCATGTACTTTTAAGAATTGCCAGGCTCGGTTACCTTACTGACACGATGATACCTCACTCCAGTGTCAGATACTGCCAGTGTGCTCTTCCCAGGAGACAGCAACACACTGTGATTCAGTGAAATGAAATTAATTATGAATAAACTACATTATTTCTGCCACAGGCCCAAATATTCACTCATTATTTTACATTTTCAGTTTGAGCAAATAATTTGTCCTGACTTTATCAATCCAGACACATTACACCAACAGCAATTGCCATTATTATTTTCTTGGGTACCAGTTTGAGACATAATTCAGGAACAAAGACAGCAGCGTAAATTGTGGGCAGACTGAGTTGGCGTGTGTTGCAAATTAGGGAAAGCGGGAGGCTCATCAGAATTTTTTTCTCCCCGAATACTCGTCATGGATGGAAATGGCAACACAAGGCTCTTTCAACATGAATACCAGCGTCGTACCGATGCGCTGACCGGGTCGTGAACCTCCCGGTATCTTTTGCAAACAGACGCCTCCCTGAAAATGGCAAAATGTTTGAAATCCCTCCACTAGATTCCCTCTGTGGCATATGAGAAGAGCAGATTCTGTTTCTTCTCCCCTCAGTGTTAACTCTCCCCAAACCTCACCTTTTATCTGGTCACTTAAAATTCATAAAGTGTGACTCCATGATTACTTTTACACATACTGCCTTTGACCTCCTGTCGCTTAATTATCATATAGCTGCGCAGAGGAGAACAAGCCATCGCCTCCTCTTTTGTGCCACTGTAATTGCATTCTTAATTTTGGGAGGTGAGGAATACTGATATAGCTGCTCAGACCTGATATCATACAAGTTACATTGTTGTGGTGGGAGCAGGAAGGGGAGGGAAGGGAGGGGCTCTACTGAGAAACAATGGCAGAGATGCAGTCCACTTTAAACCGAATATACAACTTAAATTATTTGTCACAGGAGGCTAAAGTGTCGCTAAAACGGAATCTTTGGAAAACCAGATTGAATTTCCTAGTGTGAACGTGAAGATTTAGCAATTTCCCTATAAATGTAGTAGACATGTCCGTTTGATTTATCCAAGCAGGTGCTCTAGGTAGGTAAGCAGGGTATGCTTTAGGGCGTGGCCACCTTATGATTGACAGGTCGCTACCACAGTGCAGTGTGCAATTTCTCTTAGAAATTGTATCCTTTTCCAATGTGTTTTCACTTCGTCAAACTTAATTGATACATTATGGTTGCTTCAAAACATCTCGTTCAGTCTTGGGCTGGACTAAAAGACACTAAGGAGCAGGCTTTTTAATTCTAACACGATTGCCCCTTGCTAGCCAAGCTAGCATTAGCTGGTGCCGTAGCATCTGTTGGGATTAACGGTTGGTGGTGCTATGCCTCAAAGGGGTGGCACCATAAGTTTATAAAAAGGGTATCAGATGGCTATCAATATTATTAATAATTATCATTAATAATTATTAATTATGAAAAATGATATG
>CAFUXE010003133.1:178763-222601 GCA_903364295.1 Serranus cabrilla | reverse complement strand
GAGGAGAAGCAAGCTCTGCTGTGTCTGTGTCCTAACAGCAGGAGGTCGCTGGAGCGGGGGCTGGGATCCTGGTGAAGGCCTTGTGCCTTCACTGCAGGTCCAGTATTGCAGGAGAGGGTAAGGGTGAAGAGGAAGAGAGTGAGTCCAGGTCGGTTGTCACCTTTATAGGACTCTGTGACATCACACGTACCTCTGGCTCCCAGCCAATCTGAGGCCACGGTTGTGTGAGCAGGAACTCATGTGGAGTGAGGGCTTACCACTTCCTGGTCAGGGAGGACCAGGGGGGGAGGGGATACTGGAATATCACACCTAGGTGTGATGTTCTGTTGTAGACCAAATCTTGCTTTGTTTAGTCACATGGATGGATGTCCAAATGAATGACCAATTCATTTGGCACATATGACGAGTCCCAACACATCCTTCCGACTCCCAGTCCAATGGCTAAGATTGAGGCTTCAGAACTAGAGTCCACAAACCAATGAGTGACTTCACAGTGACTATTTTTACTATTGTTACAGTGCTCAGAACTCAGGATCATGTCTGGACCATGTAACATTAGCAAGTCTTGCCACGGGACTCTTAAGTTTTTAAGGTGCAGTCATTTTGCATTCAGTTTCTCCCCTCAGATTTTTCCAGCATATCTGAGGCCTCCAACTGGTGCCTCTCAAACAGTACAGCTTGCAGCAACCACCAGTAAATCCCATATAACCTTGTCAAGGTCGAGCTTTTGAAGATAACAAGATTCTGTTGCGATACTAACAACATAGATAAGAAATATACATTTTATAATCAAATATTGATTTTTTTTCTATCTTGTTGTCAAGTATGTGACATCAGATTGACTTTGCAAGATGGCAAAGACTCATTTTTCTGGGACTGGGAAACAGTTGGAGAGCTGGGCTTTGTGGGAGATACTAGAATAAATGAACATATTTGATTGGTAACAATGAATAATAATATTTTTTTACTCATCACATTTAAACTTTACCACCCAGCAGGCAGCCAGTGTTTTGTTTACTCACTTAATCAAGACCCGCTCTTCAATCTGCCAAATGCATATTGATCGACCAGGACATTAGCTTAATGTCAAAATGTATTTGGTAAAGGTCTTTTGGGAGGTATTAACAAATGTGTGTGATAGTGTTCAACTTAAATTGATTTAGTATGACCACAGAGATAACATTTCACAATTACTGGATGTCTCTGTGGGTCTGCTGGTCCATTTGTAATCATGCAAATTGACTTATTTGGCATTTGGATGTTTCAAATGGCTGGTGGATCCATTATGGCATTAGTTTATTTATTGTTGGGTCAGCCAATCCCACCAAGCTACAGCCATCTTTAACTTTACCTGCATCTGTCCCTCCTCAAACTAATTTGAGCTAACGCACAATACATGCATGTAGTTTGGATGAAATCCAACACAAGCCATGTAACAAGTCCTGAAATACACCACACAGTATTTTTCTACCAATGCGATTATATTAGAAATGGCATATAATGTATTTCTTGCTGGTAGCTAATTGACCACTTTGCCGAAAATGGGAGGCTCTCCAGTGTTCATGTAGTTTTAGAGAGGGTATACATGGAATACATCTTGCTATTGAAAGCGTTCTGTTTTCTGTTTGCAGTTTGTTTGTAGTCGACATACTGTCCCATAAATAATTGTTTTTATTGAAATTCTCAAACACAGGGTGTTATCATAAAATAATAGCATAAAATGCAAGCACAGTCTGTAACATTTAATTGTGTGTGTGTGTGTGAAATTGACACAGTTGAGAGGACAGAAGTTTAGGCCCTGTACCCAAAATGCTAATTGGCTATCGCCTGAGGATGATTTAGCTTTATAATAGCTTAGTTAACGTAGCTGAACTGGCTAGTATAATAATCCAGTCACATAACTTGCTAAATGAACAGTAAACAATGTCTGCGCACAGGAGAGGACATTTCCAGGTGATATCCATTTCCTGGATATCTGGGCAAACTTTATTACTCTATTCAACCACGATAAGGCAGCACAGACCAGATTCATCTTCTGTTATTACCTTACACAACAAAAGCCAAAGACATATATACAATACCTAACTCAAATTTGTTTATCATTTCGATAAAAGAAAATTCAAAGACGTAGCTTACAGAAGCTTTGGCTGTACAGCAAATACCCTCAGACAGTCAGCAAGACTCCACTCTGGGTCATTACCTGTGCATCTATTCAAATCTTTTATTGAACATTGCTACATCTTTTGCAAATTTGCATTACTGCACACATTAATAGTTTAGTGAGTATTTTGTGTTGTTTATTTGTTATGTTCTGGTTGTTCAAAGGCCTTTACAGGTATAAAAAAGTAAAACTGAAAGAGTTTCGGTGGAGCTGTTATACTGGTAGTCAGGAAGTTAATGCAAGGTCAGAACTTGCAGTGCTATTAAATTATTTTACAGTATGCATGTGATACAGATTAACGTCTGAAATGCTGTAAATTCTCCTCTACAAATCAAACAGTCGGAAAACTGGTTGTAGTTGCTTTTACCCCCCCTACTAAATCACAGCTTCCAGTGTTTGTGAGGAATAGGTCATTAAGTGATATTTAGTGTCGACTGTAAATAACACTGTTTACCTCAATAAGAAAATGTGCATGCTTAAACTTCAGCATGCCACTTTTAAATTAGATTCCAGTGATATGATCAGCTCCTACTGTACATAGATGAGACAATGTGTCTATAAGTAGTGTGCTTCAAGATTGAATAGGTGCACACATTTCATATCTGTAGATTATCTTGGCTGTCAAATAGAAAAAATAAAAAAGGGTGCTCCAAGCACTTCACTGACATAACCAGGCAGCACTGGGGAAATGGTAATGTGGCCTCCCTGGGTAGATGTGGTTTATGTAGAAACAAGACTGTAATCAAGCACGAGGACAGGGTTTAATTACTCATCTCCCCCTGTCTCTCAGAGATCACATCACTGCTCATGAATTACAGGCTTCATGGTGACCTGTCCCTGTCAGGGGCCAATCCTCGCTCTGACAGCACCTGAGCCACACACACACACACATGCACACATGCACACACTGCATACAATTATGATCTTAAGTTGTATGCACAGTATATGCAGAAATGGAGCAGAAAAATTGTAGTTAATGCACTGCTTGATATATGAGGATGCAGTGGTGGGGAAACCTGTCAAAGCTCAATACTTTTTCTCCACAGAAGTTGATTGAAAATAGCTGTGAAGAACTTTTGTGTTCTGTGCAGTTCAGGTGAAGTTCCAGTTGTACACCACTAGATCTTGAGACATCATTACTTTATCCTCTGTAAAATAAATAAAAAAGTTTGCTTGGTGCATTGCAATGGTGCCGTTGCACTGCATCACCCATTGGAATCAATGACTTTTAGGGCACAGTGGCAGAGTTTGCTTCACTTATCTTAAAGCCTATTATCATGTTACCCAAAACTATCTCAGTTGGAACCACATGTTTAAAGTGCTCACATTCTCACCACATGTTCTATGTAGGGATATAATGATACACTCAGCTCACGATTCAATATGATTTCTGATACAGGGTTTGCAATATGACTTTTTAATTATTTATATATTTTTTTACAGAATGAGCTTGGATTGCAGACAAATTGGGACTGAAAAAGATGTATTATTTCAGAGGTAGGTTGTAACTATAAAACACAAACTGTGCAATGAATGCATATTTAGGGGAATATACACTAAACAAAAATTTAAACACTTTTGTTTTTGCTCTCATTTTTCATGAGCTGAACTCAAAGTTCTAAAACTTTTTCTATATACTCAAAATAACCATTTATCTCAAATACTGTTCACAAATCTGTCTGAATCTGTGATAGTGAGCACTTCTCCTTTGCCGAGATCATCCATCCCACCTCACAGGTGTGGCATATCAAGGTGCTGATTAGACAGCATGATTACTGCACAGATGTGCCTTAGGCTGCCTACAATAAAAAAACACTCTAAAATGTGCAGTTTTGCTTTATTGTCAGTATCTGGTGTGACCACCACAGGTTGTTGATTGTGGCCTGTGGAGTGTTGGTCCACTCCTCTTTAATAACTGGGCAATGTTGCACATTTTTAATGGCAAGTTTGGATGCACCAGCCGTAAAAGGCCCTCATATTGGAGGCTCTTTGTCCTGCAAACTGTATTTAATGACTGCCACTACAGGCACCACTACAACACTGTGTAGCTCCACAGTTTATAAACTCCTTTTCTGTCAAAACAGCAGATGAAGTATGTTGATGGTTATGGAGCACCATGCCAGATACAATTTTTGAGACCTTTTATATTCCATTTTATCTGAAAGACACTTTTTTCTTCAGGACATTTTTCAGCAATTGATGATAAAGTACAGAGATTAGAAATGAGTGGAAATGTCATCTCAAAATAGCAATGTGGAAGCTTAAATACATTCACTTAGCAAAAATAACCTTTTCTGAGAATTATTATCAACGCAAATCTGACCAAAAATTCAAATACCTTGAATGACTCAGAAAGCAAATAGTGAACTGACAATCATGTTTATCTTGTAGATTCTTATGCATACGGCGGTCATGTGTATAAGCAACAATCAATGTGAAAGTCAGTAATATTCAGTGCATTCACACAGATAATCACAGGTGAACCAAGACATTTTTGTAAGCAGGGTACGTGTTCCACATTGTCACATAGTTGAGCTATTAGCATGTCTGTTTGCTTTTCTTTGTCAAAACATAATTATTATTATTTTTTTATTATGTTACTTTTAATTGTGCTGTTAATTGCACTTTCCTGACTGAACTGAATTTTAGGAAAAATACACCAAGGCCCCATTAATGGCAAAACATTCACTGTTTAGTGTTTCTCCACTGTTCAGCAGCCAATCCTGCATGCTATTATAGTTTAGGCCAACTCTTCTTTATTGGGTTTGGGGAAGTTTAAGCTCCAGAAACTCCAGCCAAACTTGTTATTACCTCTACCAGAGAGGTTATGTTTTCAGCTTGATTTGTTTGTCTGTCTGTCAATAGGATTACGGGAAAACTACTGGCCTGATTTTCATGAAAGGGCGTAGAGTGGGCCCAAGGAGAACTGATTAAGTTTTGGAGCAGATCTGGATCCCAGGGCAGATAGACATTTTATTTTTCATGTTCGGTATGGCGAAATAGGCCATTTATGCAGCTTTAATCTGTTGTTTCCATATGTACGAGTGCAACTGGTACCTACAGCTGCTAAACGAAATTGCGAAAATTCTTAGAAAACAGAAGCTTCTGTCCAACTCTGTCTGATATCAAGATATCTCTTTTTTTTCAAATCAGTTACTTACCGGTAGACACAACATAAGGGTGGTAACAATTTTTAGGGTTTGTTTAACAAGAAAAAGGAGAAAAACTAGTGTAGCACAATGTATTTTACATTTAATCAGTCATGAGTCCTATTGAGTTGTTTTGGGGTTCAGATTAGAGGCCGTTATCTTATCACATGTAAATGATTGTGCAGATTTGTGTATTGGTAACATCTCCCTGTCAGCTGTTGCAAAAAATAAATACACAGATGTGCACACACTCATAGACGTAGCAATCCCTTCCCTCACTTCCCTTGCTGAGATTGATTTACCTTTGTGTCCCAGGCCTGTCGTTATCATGGGCCTCTCAGACAGGCCTGCTATGATAGCTCAGGGAAAGTGGGACGGAGGTGGCAGCAGGCGCATGATGGAGAAGAGCTTCTTATCACCGATGGAGAGATCAATCATTCTTACACTGAGAGAAGGAGAGGGAGAGAGGAGAGGTGCTTTGGTCCCTCTCCTAGCTAGGTAAACAGCTCTACTCACTGTAAGATGGTTTTATAGCTAAATGTATTTTAAGCAGAAAAGGGCTCGTGTTTAAAGTGTCCTGAAGAGAGACTTTAACTGAACCACAGTTATATTGTAGGGAGTTTTTGGAAAAGAATATATCATCTATGTAATGTTGAACTAAGTATTGGAAGTAATATAAGGAAAAGTAATCTTTGCATGTACTCATACATCCAGGTGCTGAGAGATGAGATTAAATGCCAAACAAGAGCACCCACACCCTGAAAACACATACAGTATGGTCAATTTAATAGATAATCACATTATGATAGAGGAACAGGAAGGAAATGCCTGACAAAGGTCACTATATAGAAATTCATTCAATTGGTAAACCTCCTAATTAGCAATTCTTACTGCTGTCTCGTGTATCCTAGAAGTCTTTTGCACATTAAATTCAAATATATACAGAAATCTCCAGAAGTAAACAAATAAATAGCGGTGTTCATCTGGACAGATCTTAATGAATCCCTAATGGTTAAAACAGGGATGCACCTATCTGACTTTTCCAGGTCAGATATCGATACAGAAACCTGAACTTTGGAAATTGGCCGATACCAAGTGCTCGTGTTATACCAGTGTTAAAGTAAGACCTACTGGGACCTACTGGGACAATAAACAGCTGAACCTGGATCAGCACCCTGGACAGCGCTCTGTACAGCTGTCATCAGCAGTCTAAAAGGGTTTAGATACACAGTGCATGAATAGTTCATTAAACAATAAGAGATTGCAAACAGGTCATATACAGGAGATAAAATGAAGAGGAGGTGTGCATGCGGGAGTGATGTGGCTGAAGATGAAAAGCTCCCAGTGGGCTAAGATGGAGCAGCAGCAATAGATCATGATTGCTGCTGCTAAGTGCTACCCACTTGTACAGGGGTTGATTTACAGTGTTTCCTGTTCCATTTATATACCATGTACATTTTTGAGTAGCTAGTCGACTTCATGATTTTTCCTGCATGTTATTCCTCTACAGCACTTCAATTCCCCGTTGACAAACAATGTCTTAAACTGACAAGACTCTTAATATGACAAGCATTACTACTTTTCTTCTGTACTGTAGTTCAGTCATGTTCAAGATAGCCTTTCCTTCCTCTGTTAACCTGTCATATGTGGTGCTTTGCCCAGCCAGAGAAATAGATGTCAGATAATAGTGTTTAATAGCCTGGCAGTTATTCAGCCGTTTCTGTCTGAAATAACTGTGACCGGAGAGCTCTTGGAGCCTTTAACTATGGCACAGTGGAGGCACAAGTATCCTCATTCAGCCTAATGACCATTTAATCTATAGCATGTGTGGACCTAGCAATTTCCACTGATTCACTATGGCATATCTTATAATGCAACATGAAATCCAATCCTTTTTTCTTTTTTTTTTTTGCAGCTATTCAAGTCCAAAGAGAAAGTGTTATTGATTCTGTAATTTCTGGACCTTGGATATAATAGATGGCCAGACAATAATTATGGCTCTAGATTGCAGGGAGAAAGGAAAAGTACACTGACAGCACATTGTATTATTTCCATCATTTCTCCTTCAGTGTATTTGAGCGATATGTAGCAATACAGCCTCTCACCTAAGATGTAATTATTGTTTGTTAGTAGCTTCGAAATATCATTATCAAGCAATTCTCCCCCTTGAATGTTAAAGTCCACAGAGTGCTTTGGTATTTGTTGCCAACACGTTTTGTTTGTTTGGTGCAGTTGACTCACTTCCACCTACCTAATGCTGGCAAACTGTGAAAGCCCACCAGTGACACATTTGGAGATACATAATGAAGAGGCAGATGGCCTCTGCTGATGGCCATGATGTTTGTATGATATCTCATCTGCAGGCTTTCTCACAAGCTCTTGGAAGATTTTTGGAGGAAGACTTTTTATATTCAAAAGCTGTTACTAAGGAGTTCCCATAAAAAAAAACAAAAAAACATTTGTAGCATGAATCTTACACCAGTCCCAAAGCTTAATTCAAACAAACGACCAGCTGTGAGAGTGTGTGGATGGTATTGTGTTTGTGTATGTGTGTGTAAGTGTGTGTTATCATGGCAAAATGTGGTCCTGGAGACGCTTACTGTAGCAGGAACTGCCATAGAAGCATTTGGGAGTACTTTGCAAGTGTTTATATGCCTGTCCGTCTGTCAGACTGTGGACAGATTTTGTCAGTGCGATAACATCAAGATACAGCAACAAAACTTTAAAGGTGTGTAGTCGAGATCACATTGGCTTGGCTATGTATTGCAGCTGGTGTGATCCCATCGCAAGACTGTTTGTAAAAGTGTAAAACAAATACATAACATGCATGGAATCACATAAAGATGTCATAAAATCAATAATAAAAAGTGAAAATGTCATAAAATCAGTATTAAAAAAAGTGCAACAGAGAGCAAGTGCAAAGCTATGAGTAAATTGCTTACATCTGGAGACGTGATGACATTGCTACATAATGAAAACTGTGTGCATATAACCACACTCATCATGGCAGGTCAAAGGTGAAGCTTGAGGTTGGTCTGTAAACTGCGATGGTTGTTGGATGAACAGAGGCAAAGATTTCAAAAATAAGACCCCAAACATTAATGTTTGATATTAACCATATAATGTCAAAGTTTGTGAAAGCATCCATTAAATAAGAATGACCACATTTCAACTATCCAGTGTTCACTGTAGAGGAATAACTTCAGCGCTCTCGTGTTGCCTCTTCAGATAATCCTGCAGATGAATAGGGCCAGCTTATTGTCCAATATTGTTTCTCACTTTCTGTGCCGCCCAGCTGTTTATGCAGTCTACAAACATTACTGTGCTCTGAGAGTTGGAGCCAAATGTGGAAGGACACAACGCCCAAGGGTGATTTGTTTAACTTTGAAAGGTTCTTTGGTTTGTGTTAGATTTGCTGGGAGCTACGCAGCAGCGGATCATCTAGCCTGTTCTCCCAAGTGGGTAGCAGCCAACAGAGCCTGGGCGATGCGCGTGGGTAGAGAGGAAAAAGATAACCCCACCAGGGACTAAACGACAGTCCTCATTTAGACAGCGCGAGGCAGACCAGCCATTTAACAACACCGAAACAAAAAACTCCATTAGATAATCTTTTTTTTCTGAGTCTCTCTCTTGGACTCTCTCAGGAGTGTAATGTTGTTCTGTAACTAGAAGAGAATGAGTTAGATGTATCGCATGAATCAAATTAGAGCGCCTTTAATCCTCTAAAGTGGGGGGTTTCGGGAGGGTGGGGTTGCAGATGAGGAAGCACAAAGTAAGGAGGTAGATGACAGATTGGGGGGAAAAAGCCCCCACACTGAACCAGGTAGGAGACAAGATAAGTCTGTAGTGCTGGGGTTGTTGGCCTGCCAGCTGCCAATCAGCACAGCTGGGTGTCGCCTTTTCCCTATGGGGTTATGGGTAAAGGGAGCGTAGATAGGGCTGCTTCCTTCCTTTCCTCTACATCCCTCCTAATCCCGCCTAAGCACTTAACCAAAGAGGTGCGGTGGAGATCACCTGGGTCTGTGGGGGATCAAAGCCGCTTCAGCGAAAATAAGAGAAGTCTTGAGGAGGGAAAAGCTGATGTAACAAGAAGTGGTAGATTAGCATTAAAGACTTGACAGATGCAAAAAAAAAAAAGGAAAAAAAAGTTTCCTGGGCCTCGGCAGTGATCTTCACCGTGAATCACACACTTCTGGATTGCCTTTAATGGCAGGTATACCAGCGCACCAGCATAAGTACCCATTTTTAAAAAAGCAGCGTTTCACCAAATGAAAAGAGCGGTAATTCCATTTACCTCTCTGAAAAGCAAGCTGGGCGATGAGGGATTCAGCTGAAAGGATTCAAAGTAACCTTAAAAGAAAAGATGGGAGATGTACTGTTTTCAACATCCCAATTTGAAATATAGCCTACTATCCATAATTTAGCAGACGGCTCCTGCCTGTTCTCTGCTTGCACCAGGCCAGAGCTCCCCCCAGTCCTATTTCAAACTGCACATAGTAATGTATTTTGACAAGTAAATTGCTTGCCTCTTTGCTGATAGCAAATCACTTAAATAATGAATTCTTAGTAATAGCTGCAGAAATAATGCATACCACAGAGTGACATGGATGAAGGAGTTATAACTGATAGAGGACACACATTTGGGATCTTTCCTAAATCAGTGGTGGATCTGCCCAGAATCCGTCATGGACACACTGAAAGCATTATAGCTGTATGTAATAGCTTCTTTGCATGTGACGTCACACATCATTGTGCTTTTCAGAGTGAGGACAGGTAACCTGAGGCCAGTTCTGAGGCAATGACTACCAACACAGCTTAAACGCCTATGATTTGCACGGTTTCGGCTGTTACACTTGATCATATGGAGGCAAAAAAGAGAGTACTTTTGTTTCAGTGTTTTAATCCAGCATTAAACTGTGGCATCTTTTTAGAGACTTTGTAAAATAGTTCTGTAATGATTCATCCAACACTGAATATGTTCTGAGTAATTATTCCCTTTTCTCCCATTGAAAACAGTGGTTTGCCATCGCCTAGTTCTCCATGAAGCTTTAGTTGAGTTTGTTGACCAGTCAGAGGCTGTAAAGCTTATTTTTCTGTTACTGTTCAACAAACTTTTTCAAAATTAGCTGCATAGGCGTGACTGCTCAAGACAGGATCGATGTGAACTGGTTGACCCCGCAAGACAGATAATACATGCTGCATGTTATTTGTGCGACCAACGCTCTGCTTACCATACACATACTGCCACTGCTAATTGTTCACATACTGCCACTGCTTATCTTACACATACTGCTGTGGTAATCGTACACATACTGCCACTGCTTATCGTACACTAAACACTAAACCATCATCAAACACTACCATCTCTAGAGCCATGCTGCTAGCTTGACTATTCTGAATTGTATTTAGTTCCATTCAAAGATTAATGACTGCAGCACATCCATTGTCATGAAGTAAAGAAAAAAAATACTGACAAGAAAAGACACATTATTATCATTATTATTTTTCACAAGTGTTTGGTACATCATAGCAAGGTTGTTTGTTTACCATTGAGTTGTGCACTAGAGCAAGGTTTGACTGGACAGCCTTAGGTGTTGGCTGCTCTGATGGGGAAGGGCATACTGATAATGCAGGTGATTAGACTCTGATCATTATCTACAGTACAGCTTATGATGGTCAAAATCAATGGCAGGAAAGAGGAGAGCTAGCCTCATGAAAGGATTAAATGTCTCACACCGTATGATAAAGTCTAACCCATCAGACACTGTTTTTCAACTGAAAGGCGCCGTTGAGAACTATAATGTATGAAGCTCATTCACAAAGTGCAGTCAGACAAAAACTTTTCTCTCTTCATCCCATCAAATTGAAAATCGAGCCAGGCCTGCATTGTTTTGAGAGCTGATAAAACATACAACCTTGCATCAGCATAGTCCTCCATCAATGCCCTCTCTGTTTGGCAGGTTCACAACAGGCCCAGCAGTGTATGGATGCAACCAATTTTGGTACTGCGGTCCATATCCTTGAACACTTTGAAGAGGGAGACATTTGACACAGCATCAAAGACTCCTCGGAGAGAAAAGAGAGGAGTGAGGTGGCAAATTGCTGGATATTAGCCAACATGAAACAAGAGGGCAGATCCTGCATCATCATCATCAGCTGCCCAAGAGCCACCTGGCCTCAGAATGGGCTAATTATGATATTATGTGGATGATGACGCTGTTTTGTTGCACCTCAAAACTCGTTACAGAGTCACCCCAAACTTAAAGAATACATGGAAACAACTTTTGGTTGGTTACTTTGATCTTTTTGCGCTGGCATGTTGTAAGAAGAACACAACCCATGCTTTCATGGTTATGTGGGTTTGAAAGGTATCCAAACTGATGTTTTGTATTTGATTTATGTGTGGTAGAGTTGGGGTCACTATTATCCACTCGTGGTCCATGTTTACATTATTTAATTCTGGATGAATAAAATGAAAGGAAAGGACAATTAGTGAGTAGAACAGCCATCATTTGCAAGAGCCATAATTATGAAAACATTACCTCTAATCTTTAGCTAAATAGTAATGATATACACAATGGCATAATTTGCACAATCTCACCTTCTCTGAGTACTGTTTTCACTTTTAGATAAATTATGTTTACATGCTTTATTTTGATTGGTATTAGTAGATGAAAAATAGCAAGAATAAGCCCAACACAGGATTGATACAAGTCATAAAAATGTTGCATTTAAACAAAACAGCTTTCCACCTCTACTGAGAACAAGCCAAAGGGGGGGTCACAAAAGTTTAAGGCTTAAGAGAATGAAGTTTCTGCTCTACACTCCATAATATTGTCGGGTGGCACAGTTTGTCCTCTTGTTCAATTTCCCTGTGTAAGCATTACAGAAGAGGCTAAAAGGCTCAAAGATTTGGAGCATGCTGACGCCATATATTCTGTCAGTAAGATTCTTAGTGGGAGAGCGGAAATGGGAATAAACCAGGACACCAACGTTTATCTCGTTAAATTGACAACACAAACGTAGGGGAGCTGTTGAGTAACACATATATGAGGAAAAAGCAAAACCTGAAGGATCCCTTGGAGGTCACATCGAAGTATTTGGGGGTTTATACTAAATGAGGGGACTGACGTGAGGCTCTAGCAAGCAGTGGCTGTTTGGAGTATTTGGGTCACCTCTCCAATTTAGCTGGGGGTCTTCTGAATTCATTCATGAAACCTATGAGGTTATGGTGGGCCCTCTTTAGCTGTAGACCCATTGAATCATCACCCATTAAATCTTGGATCGGTCTGACAACGATTTAGCCTCCGAGGACCAAGGTTGATATTTGTGAGGTTACATTTGCAAACAGCAAGTATCATAACATGATATTTAACAGGAACATGTTTATAGGTTATATGTGTGCAGGTTTGCCCTCAACTCGAGGCTTATAGTAGTCAGTAAGTTGAAAAAAAAAAAGAGAGTTGATTATCTCCATCCAAATTAGAATAAAAGTGGAACATGTTGGCAATCGTTAAGACAATCTCTTGGGACAATGAGTGATATTTCATGGGTAACAGTGTAGCCAGCAGATATCTGGGCCAAGACTTCATCTTCTTTTTCTATAGTCTGATTAGCAACTTGAGACATAGGGGTGTAGTTGGAGTCCAGAGATGACTAATCTCTAAAAACAGATATCTGAATATGAAGGCAGATTTTCTTTTGTTTCATTTTTTATTTTATTTTTTAAAAAAGCTCATGAAAAGCTAAATTGTTATCAGACAGTATCAACTGGATTCTGTGATTGCATTTTAATGGTTTAAATGTTCCACCTCTTATATACTGGTGAACTTTGGGGGTGCAATAGAATATAGATAAAATATTGGACAAATGAGTGTATAATTACATTTACAGAGAGAAGTGGTTCAGTGACCTGTAAAATGCTGTGGGTCATGTGCAGGTGTACAGTGAAGCTGTGAGTACTTATTGTGTATTCAGCGATCCACTGAGAGCTCCCGGTGCACCCACTTCTGAAAGAAAGTTGTAGTAGTTGGAGTGAACCCCAGCTGCTCCTCTTTCTCCCACCATGCTGAACATCAGTCTCTATCCCAGCGGACAGGAGGGCAGTCTTCAGGTGGAGCTGCCTGGTTAGTGGGAACAGAGAGAAGACTCATTAAAAGTGATCCTCTTGTCCAGTGCAGCCTGATCACTTTCAGCCCCACTATCCGCCAGAGTTCCCTTTGAAGAGGAGGGTCTAATCTCAGGCCTGAAACATTGTCATGGCCAACCTCAGTTACTCTGCTAACGAGTGAGAGGTGGGCAGGAAGTTCACACTGCTGAGCCGCAAAGTCTAAGAGCTACGGGCAGGCTGAAGAAAACACTATGAGTTGATTTACCGAGTGTTTAAATGTTGACTGAGTGAGAGCAACTCTGCACTTCTGAAAAAGTGACAGTATTAGGAGAACTTCTAGTAGTTTGACTGACAGTTTTAATGTTGCCATGGTCGTAGAAAGTCAATGGAAAAGGTGTTCAATATTGAAATAAAAATGCCATTACTGGACAATACAGGAGTGTACACGTTTTGAGTTTTTACTCAAAGACAAGCATATGATATATTAAATATAAGTTTTAAAAAAAAAATTGCCCTGGCATACATATCAGACTAGATTGTGTATTTCCTTAGTCTTTGAGTTGGAATGGTCTTAAATGCTGTCTTTGACTTACTTTTTAAAGTTTCAATGTTTTTACCTTAAAAAAAGCAAACAAACCAAATGTTCTTCTTGGGGAGCATGCATTTAAAATACTCTCCGGATAAGCGGTTACAGAAGATGAATAATGTAAGCTTAAAAATTGCCAAGGGGGGGCGGGGTTAACGATGCCTTTGTGTGCAATTTGTGAATGCATCTCTCACTGAGTAGTTGAAACACTTTTTCCTGCAGCTGTACATGTGCAGAGTGCCAAATGATGCCAACAATGGCAGAAAACATGGCTTTTTTAGTTTTGGAATACGGGAAAGAAGAGCCAAGGTCAAAGTTAAGTGACTTGCCAATTATGAGAAAAAACCCAGGTTGAAAAATACCAGAATTTCTCTTGAAGTAAAGGCAGCTTGATATTGCCTTGATAAGAAAGAAATCAGCCTTATACTCAATATCTGTTCCACAATTTGTAATGGGAACAAATCCAAAAAAGTGATTTGTTAAAGAACCAGTTAAAGAGCCATTAATTTTCACACGATGTTTCAGGAGTGTTATTCTTGTACCTGCTGCCTGCACGCACTCCTGTCGTGCAATAATCCATATTTATTTTATTTTGCACCTGTGAGACAGCTTCAGGGCTTCCCTTTGTCTTCCCCTGCTCCCTGAAGAACCAAGACAGACACTGCCTTCTGTCCTCAGTGTTAGCTGTGCTGTATGTACAAAGAGACGGTGTAGCATAAGTCACATCCCCAGAGGGAACTGTGGGTAAAAAGAGGGAAACCAGGGATTAAAGCACAGTGTAATGATGTGGCGGTAAGGAGGAGTGGAGTATGATACGAAGTGAAAACACATGCGCTCTCTGCCGTAGCGAGAACAGACATACGCATAAATACACTGGCTTTCAACGTTTCATAGAGAACAAGCAGACACGCAGGCTTCTATATGGAGATCACACACACACACGGCACTCCGGGATAACAAGGCAATGTCAGAAACACTTTAAACAACCAACAGCAAAACATGAGCTTGGAAATTGAAGGTGGAGATGATCAGATGAGAGTATTCTTACCTGCCCTCATTTCAAATACAAAACACGCACAAGGGAAACGAATAGAAAGGGTGAATATTTTGAGAAATGTGCAAAAATCAAACGAGTAGTACAAGCTCAAATATATCAGAGGGAGGTGTTTCTGTTGCTAAAGCAGAAGTATGGAAGTAATTACTCACAAGTCTGATAAACTAAGTGTTACAGCACTGCTTCCACCCAACTCCTTCCTCGCTTAAATGTCTAACAAGGACGACACTAGCCTGCGCAGCTTTGCACTTTGATTAAAGCTAAGTGAGCGCTTGCTGTAATCCCTGAATCCTTTTTAGTCTCGGTGGGATTTAGGTGAGAATGATTTCCTCTCAGCAGTCAGATTTGTGGCTTGCGCGCTCTTTGTTTGGGATGACATCTCAATGTTTATTCAATCATTCTTCACATGCTCTGCAGCTGGCATTTTTGGGCATATCACAGTGCCTGAAAATGTGCCCAATCACCCAAAGTTAAATAGCGAGCTAACACCAGTGGAGCTAGATTCTACACGGCATGACACAGATGTCTTAACACGTGTAGAGACATAAAAAAAATACCTAAAAAAAAAGCAAGTGAAACCTGCACAGTGTTGTTTTTCTGGCAGTACGTAACCCTTGTTGACTCACTCTCCAGATATGAGCGTAACCATGGCAATGCACTAACACTCTCCAGTGAAATGCGTATTAGTGTTACTTTTCTCTCTCCCTGCAGAAACATCTTGTTAATTACTCTGTAGCGCTAACATGACAGGAAGGCTAACAGTGCCTTAGAAGGTTCAGAGATGGCCAAGCAGAGCCGTTTATTGGCTCAGAAGAGTGATTTATGATGCCTCATTGGGAGGACTAAATCATCTCTGTTTGTGTGTGTGCGTGTGTGTGTCTCCACGGGAGAGCAGCTGAGGGGACAGTTGATTGAAGTCTTAAAGTGTTTGGCAGGAATAACCAAGCTTGACTCCTTGACATTATTCTAAACTCCAACCATTTAGCCGCGCACTGAGAGGGACGTGATTAATTGGTATGTGTGCAACTAACAAACGAGGGATTAATTTCCCAGCAGATTTAACAGCATGAGCGGTTGCATAGCACTGTCATGTCTGTCCCCCAGACCCAAACCCCGCGGTGTCTCACTGCGCCTCCTCAGAGGAACAGGTCAGTGATGAGAGATTTGCACCAGTGGAATCATCAGGCAGGAAAACTGGGACTTAATTTAAATCTGAAAAAAAAGCTGTCTAAAAGGAATCCCCAGTGGCAGCTTACTTAACTCTTGCATGACCAGAAACAGGAGGTAAATACAAATAATGCATGGGATATTGGTATACTGATTAGTGTTGTACTGGGCCTGCAGGATTGATTCCTGCTCTGTATCTGTGTACGGCAGCCTGTGTGTGTAGTAGTGTACATTCCAGGGCTTGACACAGTAGAGTGGTTACATGGATGGACAACACCAAAATGAAGCCAAAATATCCCGGATAACGGAACAACTGTATTGCGCCTTTAAAGCCGGAGTCTGTGCAGAAGTGATCGGCTAGTGAAGCTGCGGTATCGAGGTCCCGCGCCTTCCACCTGCCTGTTCATGGAGAGAGCACAGCCATTGGCTGTTAGCAGCAAGTGAGTTATGCTAAAGATGCTAACAGATCTGATCAGCTAACAGAGCTATACACACAGCATGGCAGCAACTGCAGGTAGTAGACAATTTTTGCACTAAATAAATGTACTGAAGTACTTCAGCTGATTACAGTTTGGGGTTAAAAGTACTTTGTTTTAAGCCTGTTTCTTTGAATGAAGAATAATAAATTAAAAGATAATTTCCTTAATGATTTTATGGTGCTTTTGTGTTGCTGTAAACTAAACTCAATTCAACAAAACTGCAGCTTTTTTTACAACGGTGATCCGTATGTTCACTCTGCTCCGATCTGAACCACGTAGCGCTCATATGGGTCGTTTTGACAAACGCTCATCGTTATGGGTGATACTGACAAATGACCTGTTCTGTTGTTTAGGTTGGAGATCTTATGAGAAACAACTTCTAAATATTGGTTTGATTGGTTAAGATTGTTGTTTGGGATGGTTCTGTGACATTGGTGATAAAGTTAGTCCTGACCCCAGGTACTTCAGAAGCACTTGAGAAAACGAATTACAAAAAGCCTAACACAAAAAAACAACCAAATCATTTTAGGCTGTTGGAGACAATTCACTACCAATGTTGGGACTCACATGTGGCTCTTTCTCTCTTTGTACGCTCTGGTTCTGCTCAGATTTTTTTATTTTTTTTTTTGGAAGCACCTCATATCTCTAAAGTGTGAAATTAATTTTTAAACCGGTATCACTGATAATTTGGCCATTTTAGGGCAGCGGATATAAATTAGCCTACTTAACCTCAACACAGAAGCGTGTATTTTTCAGTTTGTAGCAAAAGGACTTGTAATATGCAGTGCTCTTCTCTTTGGTCACTGGGGTTCGTGTAATTACTGCTGTTTGGATCAGTCTTTTTGGTTTTAATACATCTAATGAGATTATTTCTGCCTCAGGAGCACCTAAAAGGAAAGATAAACCTGTGTACTGTGGCCTGGGTGGCTGTTTGTGTGTGTGTGACTTACAGTAAGTAGTCACTGTGGGCCTGCATGTGTGAACTCTGCATTACCTTGTGTATTTTGGATAATAAAAATAATCTCGCTAAACGGCTGAGAGGAGTGGCTGTGCAGGAACCGCGGTGAGCGAGTGGACCTTTGCCAGGATACCCGAGCAGCATCATAAGGTGCCATTTTTCTTGGCAAAATTATGGAATTACATTGAGCTGAGGACAGTTCTTCAAGATTGGATAAGGGATGAATAATTTAAGACCTAATGATTAATCCAGTGGCAAAACGCCCTGTTTGAAATATAGCTTCTGTGAAGGTAACTTTAGCCCTCAAGAAAGACGGATGTGGAGGTTTGTCATGCAGTTTTCTAAAGGAAATTTCATCTTGGGCACGACATAAATCTTACTGGCAGGAGAAAGGTACAATACGTTCATCATGAATATGTCTGCATCACACAATTTTAGCTCAATTGTCCATGGTCCCAACAAGCAACATGTAAACTAAATGCAGATCACTTCCTGAAGTTCGGATTGGTCCAATGTTTAATCCTGTTGTTGATACAGACTTTGAAGCTACTTTGAGGATGAGCTTACAGGGTTTGCGGTGAGTTAAAGACTCTCATACTGTCAGTTATACGTATAGCTTACTGAGAAACTTCCAAAACATTTTGAACAGTTGCAGGATTACAGCATTAAACGGTCTAAACTCAGTGTGTTTGTGTGTGTTCGTGGATATGTGTGTGTCACAGGAATTAGAAGGAGCACGACAGGCAGAGAGTGCAAGCAGCTTTACTTTCTCTGATAAATATAGATAGCACTAAGGGCAACACTATATTGCTTTACACAGTGAAAAACACAACCTGAATCAATTTCACAATTAGCCAGTTCAGTGTTTTAATTAAAAAACAACAGTTGCCTTTGAAGAAATCAATTCCAACTAAAGAGGCAAGAGAGAGAATTCCCCTGTCGGTTTACCATCCCTCAGCTCTGTCAACTCAAAGACATGCATGGAGATGCTTTTAGGCCTTTCCTTTGTATACATACAGTGGAGCATTACACAGAACATTTTAAACTGTCTTATTAGTGTTTGTAGGAACTATTTCTTTGCCTTTATTTGAGAACTGACAGTGAAGAGAGATTGGAAACATTAGGAGAGAGAGGGGAGTGACACAGGAAACCAGCTTTGTTAAATTCTCTCATGAGTTGAAAGCTAAGGATTTTCTTATAGGACGATAGCGCAGTCTTCATGTTTGTTCCTCTGTTTTAACTGCGTGTATGTGTTTTTTTTGTGAATAGTTAAACATAATGCAGCCCAGATTTTGATATTCAACTTCTGAATTTCTTTTCAAATTTATTTTAAGGGGGTTTCATGTCAAAGAGGCGGTGTGTGACACGCAACAACGTTAATACCATGTTATTCATGATCAGCACTGTAAACCCTGAGACCAACTCTGAAAACATATTCGGAGATACTTCCAGTAAGCAGAAAGTTCATATTAAGTTTATTCACAAAAAATTTATTACAAAAACCGTTAATTAGTTATTTCTACCATAAACACTGGCAACTAATCAATCTTGAAACCCATTGACTACCGTTCTTGGTGGCAGTGGCCATTATTTTGGTTTGTCCGGTGCTGTCAGCTGATATCTGGGTCATGACATCCATCTCCATGTGCTGGTCATTGCTTAAAGATCGTTTAGCAACTTCACAGATTCTTTGTGTAGGTTTTTTAGTTCAAGGTGTCTGCTAATTATTCAAACAGATATCTGCATTTGAATGCAATATATTTTCTAAAAATCTAACAAAAAGCCAAATGATCGTCACACCTGTCAAATATGATCAGTTAATGATAGTTAGACTACAAACAAAAACCATAATGCTTCCAAAATCCTGTCCTGTTGCCATTATTCTGCATTTATATGCGGATATCAGTGAAACATGTTTGTAGTTATCCAATAAAACCACTTTGTTACATTTCTTAATAGTTTTGTTTTTGGCCACTTGGGGGCAGCATAAACGTCTCAACACAACATTGATAAACTATCACATTGTAAAACTGATATTGCAAACAGGACATGGTGATGTGTTTCTGGCCACCTGGTCAATGCAAGTCAAATTTCTGCTCTCTTTTAGCTCTGTGTTTGGTCTCCACCAACTCCTGAGGAAAAATCTTTCTGTTTAGCTGCTAAATGCTCGACTCTTTTCACCAGATGGTTGCTAACTGTGCCTCCCTGCTGTTTGCTGCACAGTTGTTAGTGTACAGTGGGTCTTTTAGACCTTTTTTACAGAACAAGTTGCCTCTGTGTGTTAGGCTTGCGCCTCCTCTGCCTTTTTAAAAAATGCAGTCTTAAAACACCTCTTGGCTTTCAATTCAGTATAAAAGTTGCCTCGTTGCTTTTATTGTCTTTTTTTCGTCTTTTAAACTGGTATTCATTTATTTTATTGCATTCTGTGGAATTTTATATTTTGATTGTACAGCACTTCATAGCGGGTTAGTTGTTCTGAAATGTGTTTCATAAATAAATTTGGATTGTATTTTTTGCTGCCTGCCATGTCTGAAAACAATGATGAAAGTGAACCAAAACAGCAAAGTTTGTGGACCATAAAAACAAAACAATAAACCAAATAAGCTTTAAATCTCCATTGGGCTGAAGGGATCTGCAGAGTAAGGCAACAATTTTTCTGTGGGTTCATCACTTTGAGCCACTAACTGCCACATACAGATAGTCATTTTATCTGTTGGCAAATTGAATAATATGGAATATGGCGGCTTTAAATCCTGTTTTGGCTAAATAAAGTAAAAATAAACCCTGACTGTAAGTGTGAGACAGGACGTGAACCCCAAGCAGAAGGGCTATTACACATATACATTTCACTACTAGATATAAATTATACGTGCTCCATGTTCAGTGTAGATTACATCTGGAGTCTGGTATTTGTTCTGTATTGTCTCTGACAGGGCTTTGGTTCCCACAGTTATTGATCTGCCAGCTTTAATTTCCATCGACAGTGCTTTTATCCCCTGCACTTGAGAAAGCACATACGCGCTCTCCCCATCGCCGTATGCCCGTGCATTCTGTCAGCCCGCTTTTCTGACAGAAAAACAAACTCCACCCATGTTCACGCATGTCTGGCATGTCAAATGACAGCCGTGCCGAATTCTCACCCTATTTCCTCCTGCGCTCATGTGCACCCTTCGTCCATTTTGACGGGGATCCAGTCTCGGCTGCTCACCACGATGTGTGGTTTAGTGAGGGGAAAAGCTTGAAACTTCAAACACCGCCGGTCTCTGACGCAGTGATAAACCCTGCCTGATGAAAGACTAGAGCTTCAGAGAAGAGGAGGTGATGAGCTTAACTTGGGGGATTTAGCAGCTCCGTCTTTCCCTTCCCGCGTTTTGTCGAACACTGTGTAGCCTTCATGCCTGATTGTTATTCTGAGTAACAGGAAAGTAATGACACTTGTCTTTGATCCCTGGAAAATGTTAACATCGGGGTGAGGAAAGGTAACCTTATATGCAGAAAATGAAAGAAAACACTCAGATATGTTTAAACTGTAAGTGAAGTGGCAATTAATTCTTGTGCATACCTCATGACCTCATTAGTATAAGAATTTAGACAAATATAAGCCAAAACTAAAAAAGAATCAACAATAAATTGTCCAGTTTGAGCGAGGTATTCAGTCTGCTGTCCCTGTCCCAGACACATGTTAAATGTTTACTACCACCATCTACTGTTCACTTGGAGGAGTTGACTTCTCAAACCAGAGAACAGCTCATACATACATCTGCATCAGAAATAAAAACATGATGTTATTATGTCCGAGTCGGCAGCACTTAAAGTTAACACATATTGCACCCAAGGACACACACCGCCATTGATTTCAATGTTTACACCATTAAGAAAGAATGTGAAAAATGTGTTTTGATCCAGAAGACAAAGGTTACAATATAATTCTTTGCCAAGAATCCCTGTCTTTGTGTTGTATGCCAAAATAACCGGTTACTGAGCTATCTGTGAAGAATGAAAAGCATTTAGGTATGTGGAAAACTCAAGGTTTACAGGCCCATTCAGTAAAACGTCTGTGTCATTTAAAACCATGTTGTAAAGTAAACATTTAGTCCATTGTGGCAGTCTATTAGACTTTGCAAACAAATACTTTCAAAACTTTTAACTGAATGCACACACTTACTGTACGAACTTATTTACTGCGTAGCTGTCTTAATTTAAAGGTGCTATTTGTAGCAATCCCAACATGGATAAATGAGTCTTTGCAGCCTCATTGGTCTCTTTAGGTTGCTGTGTTTTTCATTATGCTCTTACTGTGCTGTATGTTAAATTTAGAAAGCTGCTGGGTTGCACAAAGGATGGCAAGCACTGTTCTTTAAGTGCAAACAGAAGTAGCAACATCTTTGCAGCAGACGTTAACAGGATTTGTGTGAAATGTATTCATGTTGAGAAACGCTAGCAATAATAACTCTCACATATGGTCTAATTTGTTTTTCTATATTAGTTATCAGGTTTCAAAATAATACATTGAGGTGAAAACATATGCATTTAGCACCTTTTTAATAATTTCAGTCAGTGTTAGAAGTGCTATGTTCCAAATCACATCTTTCTTTTTACTTTTAGTACAAACTACCCTTACAAATGGAGATAATGTTGCATGTAGGAGGCACAGAATTTGAGCTATTGTGGGTCAGAATCACCAGGAAAGCATTCTCGCTTGCATACTGCAAAATGCGAGCCTACTGACATGTACTTGTACACACGAAATCTTTTCTGGCACAGTAAATACTACAGCTGTAAATCTTTACCATTTGAATTACACTCATTATTATTTCTAATATTCAAATTTTATTCACATGTTAGGGATTCAAATTAGCCTATAATTTATATTTACTATACAGGGACGTATGCAATGCAGATGCCAAAATCAGCACGTGGTTTATTTACCTTGGGATGTTTTTTCTCATTGAAAGGAAATGTAACTTCGACTATTTGTTCAGACTTAAAGTAATAAAAAACTGGAGCACAGTTTGATCTGTAAGGTCAAACATTTGACCTGTAACTTTCCAGTGAGCACTGGTTTGATTGGTTCGCTTTCAGAAGTATAGTAATCTAGCAGTGCACAAAAGTATCTTTTGAGAGACGTAAAAAAACTGATGAATCCAACAGTGATTGTCTGTAAATAATAATCCATAAATCCATGTCGAAAAAGAGTTGGTTTTGCTGTTATCCTTAGACTATAGCCTATAGAAGCTAAGATATTTCCCATAATCTATTGAGCTTCTGTCAATGAATCAGAGGCCGTGTTTCTGACTGTGTGTCATAAATGTGCACAACAGAGCTAATCACAGAAGCAGTGCACCAACATCCTAGTATGTTATAGATTAGTACTGTTTGAGCAGCAACCAAAATAATGAGGACAATATTGTGAGTGTAATAAAGTAAGTTTGTCATGAAAAAATCATATAAGATGCTTAAATGTGATCAGGTTATATAGGTGAATCCAATCTAAAGGTGAATCCAAAATAGGAAAAATGGATTGATGTTCTCTGCAATAAGGTGGAAAAAAATACTGTATGTGCATATATTGTCATCAATAATCCACTAAAATGCAAAATTGTTAATCCCTAAATTAAACTTTTAATAATGTTGTAAAAACACCCTCTGGGTCTATTCACGGGCCTCTGCTCAGCAGTGGTCAGTAAATCTGTTCTGAGTCGCCTCTGTTCTTTGTCATGGCCCCGGGTCCCCTGGGAGCCCTTTAGCTCTGGCCTCATGAGAGCCCCACAGAGACCTCTCTGTCAGTCACTCAGACACTGACCTCTGATTGGATCAAAGATTGATTACACCCTATTCATGCTGCGCCGTCATTTGAGGATAGAACAGCATGCACCGCAGGTCAATGGGGCCTTGTAATCAGTGCCATTGGAGCAGTGACATGACGCCGTGGTGGCAGGAAAATCACCCAGCTGATTTCAGCGCAGAGTGTCATCATTTCAGCCCAAATCAAAATTTGCCGTGTCCTCAGCACATACAAAGTTAATTGCAGAGCGAGGATTCAGTTTGTAAAAGCTTTGAGTGATTCTCAGTGAGACTTTGATTCATCTCTGGCAAATGCAGAGAAAAACATTCTGTAACCCTAATCCTCATTAATCTTTAGCCACATTTTGTTTTATGTGCAAACCATAAGCTTGATGCTCATTTGGTCAGCGCTCAATGATATCATTTCACCACTTAGATTTATTTCCATGAAAGCAGAAACTCGGAAGTGACGATTTGGTTAATGTCACACATGATGAAACTATGCCAACGTGATAACTTTTATGATATGAAAAAGACAGCAGAAGGATATTTTAATGATAAAATCCCTGCAGCCATCTGTTGGTGTAATGAAATAGCTGGTGCTGGCAGAAGATCTGGATGACCTCTCGCTATCCACGGGCAGCATATGCTGCGCTGCAGAGTTGAAGGCGCAACCTTTCCAGTGCCGACGACCATCAGCAACCTCATAATCGTCAAAACCTCATCTGTTACATTCATAAATCCCACTCCGGTCTGGATTCTTGAGGATTTGCAAAACAGAGCACGCCATATGCTGCCATCCTGCACACACACGGTTTTGTGAACAAAGACGGGGAAATTAATTAAAAACCATAGCTTGCTGGTTTGATTCGTAAGACCTGCAAATATCACAGGAAACAACAAATATAGCCTTTCTGCTCTGTTTTATTCCATGATGGTATTAGAGTTGTAGATGGAGCCACAAGTGCTAAGACTCGCCGTACCCAGGCTACCCATTCTCCCCGCATTGTGAGATTAACAAACTCAACTCCTTACCGAGCAACATGAGCAAAGCATCATTGTTACTTTCCGTGCTTCCTGCCACTCACACAACTGTGACTCTGTAATACTTCAAACGCCTGCGAGACTTAAAGTAATTCTGGATGCAGGCTTTAAAGTGCTAATGGGCTGGATATTAGTGATGTAGTAAAGCGTGTGTGAGTGTGTGTGGTAGGGGAGGGCCTGTTTGACTTTACGCGGTGGTATCCTTGGTGTGTGTGAGAGAAGAGGAGGCTGGCTGAGATGCTGTTGCGCCAGGCAGAGGCAGTTTCAAGGATTACTGTCGGGGCGGAAAAGAGGCAATTAATCTCTGTCTTCAAAATGGGATACAGCTGAGCTTCAAGGCCTTTAGGATCTTTTGGAAAATGATAAGCTTCTGTTTACTAATTTTCCCATGTGGTCATATTGTGGTGGTATGTATGAGTAAGTGGCAGATATCCAAACATGCATGTGTAAGCGTGCAATTATGGGTTATTTAAAAGCAGGTTTCGTGATGAAACTCGTTTTTTCTCTCTCAATCAGACATGCATGAGAGCACCAGAGTTTGTTTGATTTTGTTTTGTGCATTTTCAATTACAGCCTTTTCCCGAGCGTCCGGGGCACTATCAGTTGGGACAGGATGTTTGATCAGAACTAAGCTCTGCTGACATTTGATTTTTTTTTTTTTTTTATGCGTCCTTGTCCCTTACTCTGTTGTCAGGTCAAAACCAGAAGAGCTCATAATGTCGGCATGAGGTGTACAACAAACATCGAGCCAGGAAAAGATGAGGTTTGTCCACAACAGGAGCTTTAGAGAGGTATTTTTAACTTTCATGAAATATATGAAATGTGCCGTCAGGGAGGTCAGTTCTGGGGGAGTTTCCAGCACTGTACCTGCCTGACACCAATGAGCAAAACAAAAGCCGAATGTAGCTGTACATCATTTCCCCCTCGGCTGCAGTATTCAGCCTGATCAGACCTGGCATCTTTACCTTCAGGAGCTCCACAACGGATTTCTCCATCTGTCTGTGCAGATATAACTCTCGAAATATATCTGCCTGGAAACGAAAAAACACAATTGGAACAAACATGAAAATATGTACCGTGAGCTCTGGTTGAACTCGTTTGTCTCTTGTGTTGTAAATGACAAAAAACAAAAGAAATCCACATGTACTCATAATATCCAAACTTCACTTAAATTTAAATTAAATTTACATTTGAAATATAACTGTGATGATACTGCACATATTGTGCATATTTTCCTTTGAAAAAAATTGTCAGTATATATGTGGAACAGTGGCTAAGTCTTTATAACAGCCTTTATAGCCGCATCATAGCAGCAGGTTATAAGACTGGGTATGAATTTATTTAGTTTTACATTGGCCTTTACTTAGTAACTAACCATGCTTTCACTTGGTGTCAATATAATAGGAAAAATTAGTTACAGAATAGAAAAGATCACATGGACACCCCCTCAAGTTGGAAAAGCAACTTAACTTACTTAAAAACCCTAAAGTTTTGGTGCACAATTTGCTGAGCTGACTTCTTATCAAGCAGAAAAACATGGAGGACATAGTAAACACAAGTAAATGTTGCAGTGGATGGTAGCAACTTCTTGTTAATTAATTTACTGTGTTGATTTCATATCAACAAGTGCCTTACACCATACTTTTTAAGCACATTTGAGTAATTTTTTGTTTAGGATTTTCAAATACGACATGCCTCACTCGTTTCTTTTCCCTCTTCGTTGTCATGCAAATACTGGAAACAGTCAGCTATCAACGTGTTGTTGAAACACTCTGAGCAAATACAACTAAAATACTACACAGCTTCATTACAACTTAAAGCTCATGCACACATGAAAGTTGGGAGACTACCTAACTCTGGAAATGCGAGCATCCAAGGAGCATATGAATGCTAGTTAGTTACTTTCAGAAGCTAAAGATGCTCTGACTGCTGTTCATCTGTGACTTTAAAGGCTTTTATTGGATGTTTACTGTTTCAGAGTTTGACTGATTGAGACACCCGCAATGTACTTCACTAAACATTTGTGTGGACCAATTGTGCTGTCTAGTTTGTATTTCACCTGTAAAATGCTACGTAGCTAGCTAGTGCTGTGGAGCTTGTTAGCTAACATTTACATTAACATTAGCGGTACTAAAGAAAATGCTTGTGAGCTGGCACAGTGGGCCCATAAATGCGGACGATCGAGATAATTTTATACACAAAGTCAAACTTATTTGGCTTCCTGCACAACTCAGTAACTTTAACAGGAATGTGAGTCAACAGGTACTCTAATTACCTCAACACTTTACATTACCCTGTGTTTCCAATCTCCACATGATCATGTACTGTAGAAACGTGGCATTGGCTGACAGTGTCGCTTTGAAAAACTAAAAGTTAACTAAACAGTGTTTGTTGTATTGAATTCCAACAGTTCTTACGAAGTAAGTAAACACTGTACACGATGTACTGTTTTATGTGAGCGCATTTTTTAAATTTCATCAGAACAAGGTGTCTTAGTCCAGCGCTGTGAAGAACTATTTTGAGAAATCTCTCCTTTGCTTAACAGAGATCGAATTTACTTTTATTCTATTCATTCTCTCCTTTCTCCTTTCCTGTCTTTCACTGATAAGCCCCCCTCGCCACAGAACACAATGGATCCATTGTACCAAACCACAGAGCTGATAATGTTACGTGACATTAAGGGCAATGATGTTAGTTCCTATTCAGAAAGACATTTTGATTGGAATGTAGACTCACAAAGAGCGCCATAATATTCAATGCTTTCAGAAATTAAAGAATCCAATATTAAACACACTCACCATTGATCTGCACAATCATGGACTCTGAGTATTTTATTAGCCTGTATGTCAGGAAATGCTTCCAGATAGGCAAAGACTAACTAATATAGCACTGATATTAGACTTTAATGATGATCTTATTACCTCATACATTTTCAGTTCTACCAATACGTTAATTTGAAAGCCACCAAGGCAATCTATCCACAGCAGCAGAAACAGAGAATTCCCAATGTCATTCAGCTCCTCTGAAGTAAGAACTCAATTGTTTTCTCTCTCTTTTTATGTATAATAATATTCATATTCCCCTGAACGCTGACCCGCGAAAAAAGGGGCTATTTCAGAGCTGTCAGTGCAACGTCTTTATCTTCACTCTCCAAATGTTGGGGTCAGCTAAGACTTGACGCTCAGCAGACAATTCTCCCAAAGACCTAATGTGATTAATGGGTGTCACTTAAGAGGGGTGGGGTGGGGTTGAAAAAAAAGGAAAGAAGAAGTCATCCAAAGGAGATTGTTGCTGAAGAAAAGGTACATTGGCGGCACTTCATCAACGGAAGCAAGATTTGAGCCCCCCTGGCTGTAGCTACGTGCTGTAAAAGGAAAATGTTCAATGTCACTTTCAAAGTTTGAATACGGCCAGGGAATGCAACCTTGAAATGAGGTGTGGGCAAGAGTTTGCAACTAGCAATTAACGCGCTTTGTGTCGGTAATGTTTGCAAGGTACATTAAGGAATAGTTTGCTTAAATTCTTGACATCACTCAGAAAAAATGCATTCTCTGGTGTAATTCCAACTTTGCAATATTGCTTCTATTGCTCTTTGCCACTGTGGGAAGGCCATGCAAGTATTTAACAAAGCCATGGAGTCAGTTTCCTGTCACAGCCGTCCTTGCTTGTCCTCCTCTTTCATTCTGCCGCCATTAACAGCCTCTGGAAAGTGAAAGTGTAAAGTTTCGATGCGCTGAGGAAGACAGCCAAGAGCCCACTTTACACCTGCTGTTAAACATTTGTTTATCCTGTTGCTAGATGTAGTCTGAATGTATTCACAGCTGGACCCAGATTTCTTATTCATTTGCGAAAAAACAGCTTGTCACAAATGTCACTTGCTCTCCTCATGGTGACACCACTTGAAACTTGTTTTGATTTTTTTCTCACTCCAGCAATATCCTGACAATTTCAATTTTTTGAAGTATGTTGCTTATTAAAATGCCTGCCACCTGTTTGATGCATCTGTCTGTTGGTGGAATCTGCTTTCAAAAGCTTGTTTATGTAGATCTTGTATCTGGATTGTGGAGATTAAGATGTTGTCGTATACAGATATGCCGGATGCTTAAACCTCAATTAGTTTTTTTGTTATGGAATCTCTAGGGACCATTTTAAACAATAATTTGGCAGATATCCAGTGCTGATCCCATCTTTTTGTTGTTAGGATGTTACTATCATCGGGGCTGTTTGTACAGGTGACAGTAGGAGATTGCCTGGGGTGCCTCCAGGAGGGGCAACCTTTTGAAAGTAATTTCTTACATTAGATGTACTCTGAAAAGTCAGCTATGGTGACTCAGTAAAAAGGATCCACTACTCATGCTTCACCTGATGCTTACAGCTAAATTCCACCGGGTGCGTCTGCACTGCGTCGCTACGCAGCTTCTATTTTTGGCGGACGCCGGAGACGAAAGCAGCAATTCAGCACAGAGCAGATAATGCGGGACAAGAAGTTACCAAAATAAAAACATCCTGTTAACACGGGTTCCGCAGCGCAGCCATAACGCAGCACAGACGCACCCGCTGGAATTTAGGTGTTAGAGGAGCAAACAGGCAGACCATGTGCGACTATGGGAAACTTTACTGGGGACTGGTCCTAACTGGTTGTATCATTAATTTGAAGTACTGGTTAACATTTTTGTTGTGATCCCGTGGTTTCATGTATGTTCCAGGTCAGTGCTGCTATTGCTTGAAAGCAGAGGTATCTTTTAAAGGGCTCTGAAAGCATTTTTTTTGCAATTCGCTTCTTTTTATGAATGATGAGGTTCTATATCAGCTCTTTTTTTCTGCTAAAGTTAGAACAGTTTGGGTTATTTAACTCAAGCTCAGTTATCTGATTTTTTTTTTATAACTTGAACATCCCTGTTTTCAAATAAATGAAAAAAACACACCCTGACACATCAGCCACATCACAAATATATTTTTGATTAAAGCCCATGTAACTTCCCAAAGACAGGAGGTTGCTGTGGATGGATGTGTCAAATAAACAAACTTTCCTCCAGCAGAATGCTGTTCTCCAAAAATCAGTTAACTTATGATACAAACATACTTACTTTAACCCAAACCATGATCTGTATGATGAGAAATGTACTGAAAGTACTTTTGCCTCAATTCACAACTCTGTCAGACATAATTGACATGATTTGTGCTGAACACATAACCTTAACTGCCCTTTATTTATTTATGGGGGGTGAACATGATGTCAAATGGCAGTTTTATTGTCCTTGGGTGCATCATAGATGTACTAGAAAAAGCAAAATAACTTCTGTTGAAAAAAACACTATAAAATCAGACCAGGATCAATAATGTAATTAAATGACCCGAACATTTAATTTTAACATTTTTATTTTAATGTTATGTCCCTTTGAGGTTATGAAAACATGTTTAAAACTGACATTGTAGACTGACACTGCCTATATATAGTACAGAAAATACTAATGAATCATATAATAGAAAACAAGCATGCTATATTTTATAAATACTCCAGCTGTAGAACATTCATATACTGCATATATCTGAAGTGTTTCACTAATATTAAAACAGGCCTAACATGTGCAAAGTTGTCATAAAACTAATAGATGTGTGTGTGTTGAATGATTCCAGGTTTTTGCAGGGTTCAAGTTAAACGTCAATAGTGTTATACCACATAGACATAAAAAGAGCTAATAAAATATAATGGGTGTCACTGACAAAATTCTAAATATGTCTAATATAGCCTGACTGACGGTGAGGCGCTGTAGCGTGAGCCGCAGACTTCTCAAGAGGCAGGACAGCTTTCTTTTCAATCTCTTTAAAAGATGTCTCAAGGGTAAAGCTCTGCTGAATGCTAACACTTGCTCATTCTCAACCGTAAGTGAAAGAAAAATAACTGTTAATTAAGGCATTTTGATTAGGGAGCAACAGATGTATTACCATGGAGACAGTCCTACCTGAACACTGAATGTTTTTATTAATTATTCTAATAATGAAAACAGCACAAACAGATCAAAGTTGGCGAATGAAAAGCACTCTGAGAGGCATGTACACCAAGAATTTTTTAATTTCTCGACAGCCATGTTCCATCAAATGTAAAGGGAAAAAATCAAAATCAAAAGCGCAGAAAATGAATGTGTGTGAGCAGCGTACTGATTGGCCTCCTTATCTTAGATTGCAGGTGTCTGATTTGATGATGGAAAAAAGAGAAGTTGTTGCTACGTGTTTACTGTAATCTCCATTTAAATCTAACTCTTTAATCCATAGATATGACATCAAACTAATGCCAAGTGTTGGGCTAAATCATTCTAGTAAGTAAACACAGAAACAGAGAACACATTCCATTACTTCTACTGCAGGAACTGTCAAATGCATTTCTTCAACATGCAGGCAGCTCATGACCACTTCCTGAAATTAGACACATTTAATGGTACAATTCTTTTTGAAATATGTTTTTGTGAATCCTCATCATGCCAGGCCAATATTTGCCCACAATATGTCATTTAAAATGGGTGAAAATGGGAAATACTTATATAATAATTGTCACATTTGTAAAAAAACAAAAAGAAAAGGAACCAGTAGTCTTAAAGTGGTACAGATACTACTAGACAATTTCATTTAATACATTTTTTCCTACTTCATGTGATGCCCATCATGTGAATGGAAGCATTTATTTGCGTTTAATGCAACAAAATCTCCTGTGATGTAGCTATGCAAGAAAAATGTCACTTAAAATAAAGAAGACTTCTGGTTTCCCATAGAGCAGAAACAGCAGTCTGATGGGTGAATTTCATGTGCTGCCGCCTGCCCTTAGTGGGCCTTATTGTTCTTTATACTAACCTGACTCGTGGCTCATTACTATGCTCGCGGAAGACAGAAAACCAGGAACAGTAAATGTTAATATGGGTGGTTTTATATTCTGTCCTGCATTTCTTTTCTCTTGACTTTATATGTTGTAGTTTTTTTAAAAAAAAGATCTTTGTGCAAAGAGGATTAAATGCATGTATCCTATGTCTTGAGAAGTTTCAATACAAACTTGTACCGGTTTATTTCAGGTGAAACCTTATACGTTAGGGTTGGAGTTTGTACTGATACCAGTCTGGAATCGGAGTTGTCGAACACTGTGTAGTATATCGTTTAATCAAAGCAAATAGTGCAACATTGTGTTTAAAGAACACACGATGTAAAGCCGTTGGTCACATTGTCATTTACTGTCTTTGATCATTTAAGCCATGAACAAACAACCCATATGTAGAAGGACACATAAAATTGTGCTAATATTAGCATTAATCCAGGTTAGTTTCAAGCTTTTAGTGGCCCTTTGCACCGAGCAACTACTGACCTTGCTGTGTGTGTGTGAGCGCCTCTAACCTGTACCTCTGCCCCACCCAGCCTGTTTGCTGTTATCTATGTACGCTCCAGCCCCCCGCAAGCACACCTTCATTACTGCCCCAGATAGTGGCATTGGCAACTTGTCACTTGTATTGATTTCTCTTAAACTGCAATTTACATGGATATTTGTGGGCGTCCTGAGGGCAGGCTGCAGCCTGGCGGACGGCCCCGGCACCCTCTCTCTCTCTTTCTCTCTCTCCCTCTCTCTCTCCCTCCTTTCTCCCTTCTCTCTTCCCTCTCTCTGGCCCTCGGGCCAGGAGGAAATGTTACCACCCAACAACTGTGCCTCAAAGTGACTTTTCAATCTGACATCAGCAAACAGGTCATTGTGGTGTTTCTGCAAATGCATTGTTTTTCTTTTCCGAACATCAAAAGTAAAAAGGATGAAAGCTGGGGAGGGTAAAGGAGATGTTTTTAGGGAAAATGACAGCATTTACAGGCGATAAAAGACCAATTTTTGGTCATTTTTTTAGACATAGTTCTGCCTTTATTTCAGTAATTGCAAAAACAAAAAGACACTGAAACAGCTAAGCAGTCATACAAAACAACGTTATGTGTTTGATTAGCCCTAAACAAATCTTTTTTGTTCTCAATGTTCAGGCCCTGAATGTGTCCAGCACACACCTGACCTCCACAGTGCTGTCGAGGCCGGGGGAATAAAACAATATCCTCCAGCTACAAAAAACCACAAATGCTTTCTGAAAGCCTCGACACTGCATTTTCACACAAAAATGCCAAAATGTCACAAGCTTCAAACTTTGTGTCCGCAACACACTGTCAGGAGAGTTTTTGCCTCATGCGCTGAAGGTCACCTGCAACCTTCAAACAGGATTTTCAAAATAAAAGACAACATATTTGCTCATGGTTTGTAATTAACTGTCTATAAGCTGGAAAATTGAACCATTTTTTTCCTCAAACAGTATTTCAAAGATGCATTTGATGTAACTAAGTGTTTGCTAATTGAACAGAAGGCATCCTAGAGTAATCTCCTTTTGTGGACTTGTCATTGACTTTAGAACAGAGAGTTGGGAAGAGAGGGATTTTATTTTAGATCCATAATCCTGCAAGAAAATTAAAAATGGCAAATCTCAGTAGACAAACAAGGAGACAGAGGATTGATCTGACAGAGGGTTTGTTTTCTCTCCTCTAAAGCCTTGATACCACATCACCCTGTTCTAGCTTTGAGTTTGTGGTGAGTTTGCAGCCAGTTCACCAGCAGGAATAACCATATTCAAGTCCCTCATGTGGCTAAACACCAGACCTGCTGAAGTGCCCTTGAGCAAAAACCCCTACCAGGCTGACCTCTGACCCCCCTCTGGAGGGCGGAAGAGAACACTCTCCCCCTGCAGTGTGAAGTACAAAAAATGCGAGGAATAAATGAAAATTTAAGAAAGGTTTTTAAAAAAAGGAGCGGGTGAATAAGGGGTGTAGCTGGTGGGTGTCGCTGGTGATGTCACACCTCCCAGACAGCCACGATTGGACCCTAATTAGAAAGCTCGGCAGCAAATAGATAGGCGTCCTGCATGATTGAATTCAAAGTGGCTGATGCCCAAATTTCTGCAGAGGCGCGGAAAACTGTCGGAGAGGAGCTGAGCAGACGGGGCGCCGGTATCAGTGCTGCTGAGAGCTGCCACGCTGCGCTGCAAACAGTCTCTCCGCGAGCGGGAGGCGAGCTGGAGTTTCAGAGGTGATACAGGAACAGCAAGACGCGCACCCCCCTGGTTTGGAGGGATAAAAAAAAGAGCTTAAAATATAGTCCGAGTCTACGTCAAACCCGAGGACGCTGCGTTATCAGAGAGCAACGGAGGCTGAAGCGAGACAAGTACAAAGGAGAGTCGAGCCGCCGAGTCCAAGTTATTCCTGCGCTTCGCTCCAAAGCCTGCGCTGATGGCATCCGTACTTGGAAACAACAGCCGCGCGTCGGGGGCTCAGAGCGGACAGGTCAAATGCAAGCTGAAGAGGAGGAGGAGGAGGCGATCGAAGAGAAAAGGTACAACTTTTCCGCCACTTGTTTCCTTTTAGTGTGTTTTTCTTCCCAGTGTGAGCAGAGGTCGTGCGCACCTTGGCGGGGCATCGGAGCGCGCGGCAGCCCGGTCCACCTCGCGCTGCTTTCAGCCTGCTCGCAGCACCGCCGCTCCTCCGCCGCCGCTCGATCCGTGAAATCCGGAAACAATCAAAATGAAGAAATTATTTGTGTTCACTTGTGCCGTCGGCTTTTTAAAATGACGCATTGTTTTTCCCTTTCAAAGTTTAGTTGCTGCGGCGTTTATTGTGCTTATAAAGCCCTCATCGTCTCGAACGTCGAAGAAGAAAATTACAAAAATAAACCACTCATTTGCTTTAATATAAGTTTAATAATATGTTTGTGAGCAAAATGGGCTTGTTTTCTTATTTAAATCTGGATTTTTGATGCATCCGTAAAGACACGATGTTGTCACCGAACCCCGTGTAACTTCCTCTGAACACAAAACCGATTTTTTTCTTCACAATTTTAACAGGATTTAACTCCTATTCTAAGAGTGACTTTGAATATTTAGCCTAAAGCTAAGCCATGCTCCACGTGCACTGTAATAAAACAATATATATATTTTAAATAAGCCCTTAAATGTTGCTGCCATATACTGTACCATAACATCCTGAAATCCAGTACTGATGTTCCTAATAATTTCTCACCTTCCTTATTTTTCTGTTGTCTTGTATAAAACAGTTTTTCCCTAATTAGAGGCTCCAGAGCTCTGCTGTGCTTAATTCAATACTGAGCACTAAAAAGTCTCAACTTTGAGAAACAGTTGTGGGCCTTCAGCAGGGAGAGAAAAAGAGAAGAATAATTATATATATATAATATATAATATAAAGTAATTACTAAGAATATTTAATTTCCCATCACTGTGTCTTATTTGTGTGTATTTTTTAATGAAAGGAACTCAGCTGGCTGAAGAGATCCTAATGAAGAAATGTGTTTCAAGTCTAAAAGACACACCGTAGAACAATTAATTACATCTGTAATCAAAATGGAAAAGCATGCTGATCTTCAGCGACAGAAACATAATAAGAGTGCAACATTTTCTCTTTAGCCGCGCTGGAATAGATGCTGACCGGAGCTCATGGTAAACAAATCCCCTGTGTGCTTTTCTGCCCTGCAACCTGCAGGAAGGCGGACACTTTCTCTGCCTATCACAGACACACATTTCTGCTTTTTATGGGACAAACTAATAATTTACAGCACTTTGACTGATCACACATTTCCATCAGCATCTTTTTTTTGTGCTTATTTTTAAAATGCTCACAATTTACTCCAGTGTTTGTTAAAAATCTACCTGTGATTGCTGAGTAATTTTACACCGACTTATTTCTGTTGAGATGAGACATTGACAATGACAATGACATTTAAAAAAGATTGGGAAAGATTTCAATATGTCCGTGAAAGCTTCCATACTTCAAATCTTAAAGTTTTCTTTATTATTTTAGCTACTTAACATTAAGTTACCAAACTGCAGCATTACACTCTTATTGGCTCTGACACAGGCCACAAACACTCAGAAGTATCAAGATTCCTCCAGCTTCATAGGAAGGCAAATAAAAGCTAAATTAAATATTGAAGACACACTTTTATTTTTATTATTTAGATTTTTATTTATATATAAGAGAAGAGAAGTGTAGTGGAGAGAGTGTATGTGTTGTTTATGCTTGAAGATACTGACGTACCACCCCATTGCATTGTGGAATATGGATGAACGCTCGGAGCGTGTTGACGTATCCGACTGCAATTGAATGCATAACGAGCTTTTCATAAACACTTTGCACTTGTCATCAAACTACAAACAGACAACTGCACCTCATTTCCATAACCTCTTGATTTTTAATAGCCCAAGTAATTGAGACAAGGGAGACAATACATAAAATATAGTGCTGAGGCAAATGTATTTACATAATGGAAACGACAGAATTGGTTCCACAACATTAAGCATTGCATATGAGTATGACACAAACGCGCGCACATTAGCTGACAGGCCCTTCGCAGCGTGTTTCCGAACGGCTAATTTATCAGCCGCTGCTGATTCATTCTGATAACACGGGACATTAGGGGCCAGTTCAGGGACCGGCTGTAAATGAACTGTGTCTTTTGGGAAGTGCTGATGGCCACTGACTCCTGCAAAGCTGCAGGAGGTGGGCTCACTGTGCTCCAGCAGCTCAAACATTCACAGTGTTTTCCTTTTTTTTCTGTGTGGAAAGATTCAAGGAGCTCTCAGAAACACAGATTTTCTAAATGTTTTCGTGACTGAAGGATTTTTTTTTTCCTATTTCAAACTTGACCACAAATTGCGCAAAGCCGGTCTTAGCATTTTTGTATATTTATTATCCTTCATCTCAAATGCCAACTGATCATCTTGAGATTCCACACAATTATTTTTTATAACCTTGAGGCAAAAGTCACAGAGGGATTATTTCATGGCATTTGGGGCTTAATCCCTTGAAAAGGCTGCAGATTATTTGTAGATGCAACCACTAAAACCTATGTGTATTCAAAAGGTTGTAAGGAAATTGCTAAGCGCAACTTCTATTAATTTTTTTTGCTTTGCTCAAAACTTCTCCTTGCAGTTGCTTGGATGCAAAACAAACACAGAATGAAGATTACAATTTGGAGATTTATTTGCTTTTATTTGTTGTCACCCAGGCTCAGAATTCCTTGAAAATCATCACACTTACTTTGCTGAATTCATCAGCTGTGTTTTGATTTTAACCCTCTGCTGATTTATACTCGCAGTTTGCCAACTGCTGACGCCTCCTCGTATTGTTCAGGTTACAGTGCTCGTGTCAGCTCGTCATTGTGCGGATGTACACCTCGCTCTGCATTTGTTTGCTCTCCCTTAAGCTCAGTGTTTGACCGGTGTCAGCGCCCCTCACAGGATTCATGGACATGCTGTGTATCTGCTTCTTAATTAATCACAGCCTTGTGATTTACGGTTATGTCCCATAAGGACAAATCCTTCTGTGGACAGCCGGGTGATGTAAAGGAACATCTGGGTGAATGCAGCACATCCCAGTCCACTGTGTGTAAAATCCTACCTGTCAGTCATCACTGTAACGTGACCTTTTTTTCCCTCTCTGCTCCCTTTAAACTGTGCCATATGTGAGACGTATTCCTGTGTTTTACCCACAATGTGTTTTTTTTATGAACAAAAATAAGCAGTGCAGAGATTTATAGAGCAGCATTATTTTTTACAACCACACTTATCACCCCGTAGTCTCAGCGGACAGTACAGTATATCAGTGTATCATCAAGAGCGCCGAGGGGGAAATGTGAAAAACACAAGAGTGTAACGTAATTTATGTAGCAATTACTGTTTACGCTCTCGTTCTGAGCGAGGTGGCGGCAGAGGGGTCGAGTATGGGCCGCCAGGGTGGCGGTGAGAGCGGAGGTGGGATGGTGGGGGCGTGCGGGGCCGGGGCAGCGGACGAGGGTCACAGCCTCCTCGCGGGGGCCACCGGTGAGAAGTCAGAGACGTTAGCGTGGCGCACGAGTCGATCGGCGTCGAGCCCCTCTCTGCTCTCTGAGGGCTGCTCCGACTGTCGAATAGAGGAGAGTGAGAGGACGCTGTGACGGTGATACAGGATGTATCAGGCTGAGGGCAAAGGTCAGGATGGAGAGCCGAGGCCGAGGAACACAGAACCTCTTTTAGGATTTTACTGTGTTGATTAAAGCAGCCAGGTAATTCATCCGCATCCAGGATTTATTTATTATCTGCCTCTACACATGACGCAAAACTGTTATTGTCAGTGAAAAATAAGAACCTTGTATCTCCAAAATGGCATGTATTGTAATGTATTTAGAAATGACAAATATAGCTTTTAGTTTTTGGCTTTTTATGTATTTTTTTCAGCCTTTAGAGGAGCCTGACTGGTAAAGTGATAGCAGTGTAAACTTATATGCTGTTCAAAATGCTCAGTCTCTGTTAGATATCCAGCTACACTGTGGTTACATTGTATTCATCATAGACTACCAAGTCAGGACAATCAGATTGTTGTTTTTACCCATAGTGTGCTCTCCTGCAGGCTTCTTTTTTCAGCTTGTTCTGATTTAAAATGCTTAAAATAGGATCTAGCCTTTTAACACTCTAATTCCACAAAAGTTGGCACACCATGTAAAACTTAAATGAATGTAGAATGCATCAAATTCAGATGAGTGTATATAGTTTCAAAAGGCCAAACTTTTCCAGCTGAGTGTTAGATATCTTGTCTTTGTACTGTATTTAGTTGAACCCTTAAAGTGCTTTTATTATCAGGTGTTTTGTGAACCTCCTAAAAATTAAGTTTTTGGCAGTAACTAAGCAAAAATTACAAAGAAAAAAAAAGCCACATATAGGAAATAGGTCTCTTTTATATGCGGTACAACTTCCACATGGTGTCTGCTGGAGCCTGAAAAACGGCATCAATAAAAAACTAGATGTGTGTAATAAAAGAAAGTAAAAAATAGTCTGCTCACTGCCACATCATACTGCATGAGATCTCATTGAGAAACAGTAACACTCAAGCTGCAGTGATATAAACAGTCCAAACACTGTATGTGGAGTCTGCTGTTCATTGTGCAGTTCTGATGAAAATGAGAACAGGCTGTTATTTCATTCATTCTCGAGAGTATTTTTAATTTTGGTGATTGTAGTGTCTCAGTTTCTCTGTGCTGGGTGCAAAGCCAGTCTACCTGTACCTGTAACTTACACTTATGCATCGTATCTGTGCAGGATTTTCCCTGCAATGGTCTAGATTTACATTCATTAATAAGATCCTTGTGCAAGTAGAGTTTTGTATATTGGCCTTGTCACCAATGTTCCTACCTCAGGTGTAGAGACAGCAGTGTGAAAGTTTGTGGTTGTGTAGTTACCGGTTCTGGTTTCCATGTTGGGACAGCCCAATGTCACGCTGACTACAGTCCGTATGTGCACTGGGAGTGTGAGAGAGATGTATTTCACAGATGTAAAGTGCAGTTCCAGCCCTGAGAACACTTCTGTCACATTTGTTTGTGTTTTTGCTGATAACCGCATTAAGAGCCGCGACAAAAACACCGCTGGCATTTATGAGGTTAATGAAGGTCAGCGCCGATGGAAACGGCGCGGGGCTCCTCTGTGTGTGCATGCATGGCTCTGTGAATTTACAGGCGCTTCCTGATTAAGGCTAGCGGTGGAGGAGTCGGCGGTTTAGGACACGGCGTCCTCTAACTGACTGAACGTTTAGCTGAGGGAGAGAAAAAAAAGGTTATTACTACTGACTGTGCTCTCTTGAGGACAGCTGATAAAATGACCAAGGAAAAGGAATAGCACAACTTTAGCACATTAGCATAATTAGTAATTATCTCGTAATAGTCCCTCTTGGCTTTTTGGAGCTCGGCAGTGAGAAATTGTACTTAAAGTTCAGGCACAGAAAACAAATTCCATGCCAGAGTGTCTCAATAACACGCAGTGAGAGCCGCCTCAGTCAGGTTGTGGAGAAAATGAATCACAAGTATCAAAAAGCACAGATGCAGATTTAAAAAATTCAGAAGGTGACACTTAAGTTAATTAGTCTTTTGTTTGATGACTCCCACAGTTGGAGAGATAAGGGTATTACTCACATCACAAACAACTTGTTGCACTCGTTGCTATGACGACAACACAGACATTTAATTGAGTTAGTCATGTGTTACGCTCCATCAATCTGCCCACAACCGCTTTGAAAACATTAAGTACTTTAGGGGAGACATTTGAGGAGTGTAGTATAGTTTAAACAGCACTAATGTATGTGCGAGTGCAGACGGAATTCACGATCAGATGGTGTGTTAATTTGTTTGCGTGCCTGTGTGTATCAGCACACATACGTCTGGGCGTTGTGTGTGTTTCCTCTCGTATGTGTACAGTACGAGGTGGCGTGCTGCCGTTCGCAGCGAGCTGTCAGTCCTCATAAACGGAGACGTGGCGCAGCAAGTCAGCAGCATTATCGCTTCCTGTCAGTGTTTGTGTGTCTGCAGTCGCCGAGACAACATGAGAGTGGATGGTGTAAAGGAGAGACTGGAGCTGCCCCACAGACACTCTCCAGAGAGTCTGGGGCGGATTGGATGTAAGGGACAAAGTCCAGTCAAAGCCAAGCTCTTTGAATCACACCTCAAATGATATATGACTCAGTGTTACACGTGTTGTGTCAGACATTCAGTGAACGCATCGTGACAGTTTTAGCATGAAAACATTGATATGAAGTGTGATTTCTTTGTCCAGGTGCACCTTCTTCTCGCGCTAGCAGCTCCCAACCTTTTTTTGTGCCTCTGATCACTTCTATTAAAACAGTTCTGTAATAAACAGTAATTGTCCATCAATCATTTATTCTATAACATGTCAGAAATAGTCACAAATATTCACCACATTTTGACATAAATCTCATTAGTCTCAACAGCAGTCCAAAATCCCCATAACATACTGTTCTAATTTCTGTTTGAAAATTCAAATAGTTACTCATTTGTTTTGCCAATCGCCAAACTGATTAATCGACCAGCGCTTTCAGCTCTGCTTTGAATCAACGTCTGCTTATGATTCCACATCACATGGTGCATGATGTGTGGGTTGACAGCTGTTCAATCAAAAAGGGATTTTTCGTTCTCACACTGTTGTTGTGAACTGTTTTAGGAGGCTGTGTGCGATGAGAAAAAAGACAGAAAAAATAGATATGATTTCGCATAAGTGAGGGTTTTTTGTTTTGTTTTGGGCAAACAGACAGAATAGAAAAGCTAAATATAAATCTTTATTATTAAAGCACTAACCCTACTTAAACTCAGTTTCCTTGATTAATACCTGATGGCAGATAACATATTTGCAGCTTCACTGCTGTTTTATCAGTAATTCAATTGTCTTTTTAGGGGAAAATTTACTATAAATAACTATGTTCTAGGTTAAATGATTTTTAGCGATGGCAACTGTTTAGATTTAGTTGATTCCAGTGCTGTTATCAAAACTGCTTATCAGTTTGATTCTTTATCTGTTCCCTGATTGATTCCTGCTCATTTTTCTGTGTGGACTGTTTTATTCTCTCTGAGTTTGAACACTTCACAGGTGAAATGAGAGGAGGCTACAGCGTTCGTTTGCATTTCGGTTTTCTGAGCCTGTGTGGTGCTAATGTAATTCTAACAGGATATTTACCCTCAGTAACGGACGTGCTGCTCAGCTGGGGAGCCGTGGCACTCGTTCACAGCAGACGAAAGTGTCAAACACACGACATTCCTGGAAACTGAAGCTCATTTTTTGAGAAATATGATTCAGGATTTTGCTGGTGTTTCCATTTTTACTTAAATGATCATTTTCTAGACATCTTTGGACCGTCCCCGCCAAGACTCTTTCTAGTTATAAGTTTCTTATTGCACTCGCCTGAGTGTGATGTCGTTGTTTTGTAACGTGCAACTGTCAGAAAAATGTGTTGATAAAAGGAACTGCTAAGCTCCGGGGTACATTATCGTTATGGATTGGAGCATTATGAACAGTTCTCCACTGGAACCGGTTCTTGATGCTGCTGCTGAGCTGTGTCTCTCTCAGACTGCATCACATCCCAACAACCTCCAACAAGACGATATTTAATTTGCTTTATTTATTTAAATTGACTGACACTGATCATACAGTACTTATGTTTATTAAGCCTTTTATTTTTATTTTATTTTTTACATTTATTTGAGTTGACTGATAATTGAATACTTTTTATTTATTCTTTATTTTATCAATTTTAATTTCTAGAATTGATTTGCAGTGTAATAAATGTACTGTGTAATATGTAATAATGTAAAATATTCTTTAATCGTTTTTTTTATAGAATTTTTTTTTTAAAGAAAGCAGCCACAGCTGGCGTATCGGTCATCTAGGATTCAACCCACTTCTAATTCAGTTTAGTCTCAAATATCCAGTATCAGGCTCTGATTATGAAAGCTGAGTATAAATGATGAAAGCTTATATAAACCTGTTGTTTTTAAAAGGGGGACATCCTATCCTCAGTTAGTTTTTTGCTATTTTAACGTGCTATCTGAACAAGCTCTACCATCTAATCTGAAGTCCTGCCAACAGCGTGGAAGCACCCCCCACATCATGGTGGCAAAACATTTCTCCAGTTTATGATCCTAATTAGCTCTAACTGTGCCATCATCCCTGAGTCATCATGCCTGGAGAGAGGCCAGATCATTTGACGGTCCGCAGTTTCACTCTTTCTTTATCCCTCTCCTCTCTTTCTTCCTCTCTTTCCCTCTTTCATTTCCTTCTCGTCTCTGGTTTCAGCAGCACACACTCTGTTATTGTTGTCCTCCGGCTTGCTCGTGCGTATTCACAGCACGGTAGCTGCTACTGTGAAAAGGGACATATTTCATAAGCAGAAAATAGCTAAAGAAGGTGTTAGAATTTGAGCACCAAAAAAACCTTTTTTTTTTATGCTGTTTAACAAACTCGGTCCAAAATCCAGGGAGTCAGCCATGAAATGTGTTTAGCTGCCATTTGAGTGCATTTGGAAATTAAAAGTCACAAACACATGAATGCCTGTGACAGCATCTGATCAGCTGGAAAACTCTGGCCTGTGACTGTGGGTGACTTAAACCTTTGCACCGATGTCATGCTTGAGCCACGCGACAGCACAACTGCCCCGTCTGCTGTGCTGACATAGCAAAGTTAACACTGATACCCTGCCTCATATGGAATAATGAAATTGGATGAAGCAGCTTAACCGCGCGCCGTCCCTTCTCTCACCATCAGACTGGGTGCCTATTTGAGATAACGTTAATGAAGGGGACTTTAGCCAAGAATAGACACGTCTTATTGCCAGAGGGGGGGCGGGCGACGAGGAGGGGGTGGGGCGCTAACAGCATTTATTTCCATTAATAAGATGGAGCGTTTTACAAGAGGGCCTCTCCTGAGGGCTCTCTCCGGAGGTCGGAGAGAATCCTACACCTTAACAGCCTCCAAACGAGTTCATTCCGCCGCGCGGCACGTGGACACACACTGCAGCGTGTCGCCGCTCAAAGAAACTTGTCTTAACCTTGATGTGGTCCACACAACTCGGGCTAAGGTGGACACTCAATCATTATAATCACTGCTGTCCATCCTTGATATGTGTTTTTAAGGTCATTAATATGAATCTGAGAAGCTGGTACCTTTGCTCTGTCAGCACTGTAGTATGGACCAGGACTTTGCAGATTAACTATTGGAAGTTCTTAATAATTTCTGATAAAAAAAAAAAAAGGTCCCTTGATTTCAGACGGCAAAAGACAGAAGCAGGCTTTTTATATCTAGACACCAACTGTATATTAGAGCTGATTACCAAAGCTTGTGAGTGGCTGGAAAATTCAGTTTCAGGTGGACTTTTTATTGTTTCCAGCTGACTTGTTTTTCACCCCCCTTATTAAGGACATTTTTGGCTTTTTATTTATTTTATAAGTAATTTTGCCTTTGTTAATGCAAATTGCAAAGTTTTGGCAAGAGTGAGTGGTGATTTGTTTTGTTTTGTATTCAAAAAAAATCTCAGCTCTTTAAATAAGTCCATAATAAACGGTGTCCCTTAAAAATGTCCTATGGGACAAATACAGGCTGTTTTCCTGCTTTTCCATCAGGATTCTTGCTTATTGTAATATAGAGCACTGCAGTCTTTCATGCATTGTATTAAAATTAATTTTGTTGATAATCATTGACATATTCAACACTGAAAAAATAATAAATGAATGAAAGTACCTCCTAACATTTAGCTTGTAAGAAGAAAAAAAATCACTTTGGGTTTTAATATATTTAAAAAACTGGCATTTAAAGGACTCAATTCATGAAAATTAATCAGTATTTGGTATTTATGATCTGGACTGATGTTGGTTAAAAAATTTTATATATATATATACATTTTTACCTTTTCCAGGACTTTTTCGGACGGTGACAATTTTGTCCTAGATGATAACAAGTAGGACTTTTAAAAAA
>CAFUXE010003133.1:155525-167555 GCA_903364295.1 Serranus cabrilla | reverse complement strand
TGTGTGTGTGTGTGTGTGTCTACGAGTGTCTGACAGTCTGGACAGTTGCCAGGGCTGGTGTCCCCCAACTCCAGGGGTCAGCAGCAGGTATAGCACCTGAGCAACCCCAGGGTAAACGCAGCAAGCACATGCAAACCATCCAGCACAGGTGTGAGGGGAAGAAATGGAGAGATGGGTGGATGATTGAACAGAGGATGAGAAAAGGGGTTAAGCACCGGGGTGACGAGCTCTCCCGGTTAAGAGAGTGACAGTTTGATGGATGCAGAGATGGGCCGGAGGAGAGGAACAGAAGGGAAGGAAAAGACTCTGATTGAGCGCACAGGAAAAGGCCAACAGATTGTTTTTGTTTTGGGGTTTTTTAAGCAGCCGGGATGTGGCGTGCTTTTGATGTGCTCACCTTTGCAGCGTCCGTGAAGACAGCAGTCATAACAGAGGAAGAGCGTCTGCAGCCTGTGTACTTCTCAAGGTCCATTGAGTGCAATTACACAGAACAATAGAGACAGCATGGTGCTAGTTGACTGTGCTAAACACTGCTCCTCTCTGACACAAGAGGAGGCACACTGGCTGAGCCGGATCAAGATGCGAAGCCTCTACCAGCTCCTTTTGTTCTTCCCCTGTTGTCTCTCCCGTACAAGTCAGCGCTGCGGCCAGGAAACAAGGAGGATGGCGGGATTATGTTTGGCTGATTTGAGGCCAATTGCTGGTTTCGCCCGAGCGTCAGATGAGAGAGGAGGAGGGGATGTCAAAGAGATGTGAGTGTCAGTGATTATTAGTGGGTCGGGAGGGCGATGGAGGGAGAAGACTAAAGCTTCTCCTTGCTGGGTCTCAGCTTGAACATGACAGACACAATCTCCCCCACACGCGCCCTGCCTGGCTGCTGGCTGGGCTGCAGGGTGGGTGTTCTGGCTCTTTGGCGATGCCTGTGGTCCCCTTGTGGAAAGTGTGCCGCGGCTGCTGTTGTGACAGCGTGTCAAAATTAACACTCAGCCGCAACTGTAACTGCTGAACATGTGGGAAACAAAACACTGAGCTCAGTACTTTTTGCTGGTGGCTTGCCTCTGTTATCTATTTTATTTCTGGGTGATACAGCTTGTGTCCAAGGTGTGTGGGTGTGTTGCAGTCAAAAAATGAAACTAAATAAAGGGAATACATTGAGACACTACCTACAAATAGTTTTATTTCAACAGTTAACATTTTATAGATATGAGGCCTCTGAACTCTCTGACAAACATATTAGCAGGTTCATTTAACAGTCGTTTAGGACACATTATCATGCCTGATGTTGATATTTTCTACACGGTGGTGTAGTGGTTAGCACTCTTGCCTTACAGCAATAGGGTTGCCGGTTTGATCCCGGCCTGTGGCCCTTCTGTGTGGAGTTTGCATGTTCTCCCCGTGTTTGTGTGGGTTCTCTCCGGGTACTCCGGCTTCCTCCCACAGTCCAAAAACATGCAGCTTAGGTTCAATTGGTGACTGTAATTTGGTGTGAGTGAATGTGTGAATGGTTGTCTGTCTATATGTGTCAGCCCTGCGACAGACTGGCATCCTGTCCGGGGTGTACCCCACCTCTCGCCCAATGCAGCTGGGATCGGCTCCAGCCCCCTGTGACCTGGGTTCGGATAAGCGGTTACAGAAGATGAATGAATGTTGATATTTGTTGTGAGACTCCATGTCTGTGGTATTGAGTAATTATCAGAGTGATATTGTGTAGTCTGATCCTGGCATCATGTAAAATATCATACTTAATCCCTGCTCCAGGGATGTTGTTTTTAACCTCTCTGGTAACCCCCCCCCACCCCCAGGCATCAATAAAGAATCCATGACTTCGTGATAATTTCAAGCTAAATACAGTCATGCCCCCCGTGTGCAGACTTCACACGGCCCTGCCCTTCTCCTGCTATCTAAGTAAGCTGTTATATCAGTAAACACCTTGCTGTTCATGTCAGGCATGTGCTCCACTTCCTAAAAAGAGGGTATGTCTGCTCTTTGTAACATCACAAAGTGCTGTCTGCAGCAGATGCTGTATTTTTTAATTCAACAAGGGCGTTTTGGAAGCCTTGTAGCATGCCATACGATAGCAGCTCGAAGTGGCGTTCCCCTGACGCTGACAGAGAAATCAAACGTAAAATGGAGCACCAGAGCGAGCGAGCAGCGATACAGAACAGATGTTCGCAGGAATGTTGACTTTTTGTTTGGCCCTTATCTTTGACGCTGCCATCCTCCGGTAAAGTGAGTGACGGAAGAGGAGAGAATAAAGAGAGGGAGGTGGAGATGAGTGAAAGGGAAACAACGAGGAGGAAAAGGAAAAGCGGCGTTGTTGGTGGAACTAAGTGGAAGAAGTGTTGGCAGGCGGGGTGTTCGATGGCAGGAAAGTGGGACAGCCACACAGCTGTGTTTTGGCGTCAAGGGACCCCCGAGATTGGTGTCACTTTATTTCATTGTCAGGAAGAAGAAAGGGAGGGAAGCGCTAGAGACGTTGCGATGTACAGAGAAGGATTGGAGTAAGGCAGAAAAAATGAAAGTATAAGGAAAGACAGACCCTGGAGCAGCTGCTCCTGTATTACCTCCTGGTGTAGAAGAGAGGGAAGAAAACAGGACCTTGTGTTGGCAGTCAGGGGGGCAGGTAAACAGAGGCAACTCGCTCCACACACACACGAGAAGTGATGCCTGGTTCAATTGCAGGGTGACCTGGCAAGTGCACCCTGTCATTTAGACTGGTAGAAAGGAAAACAACATTTCCCATGATTCAGCTGCAACTGTGTGTACGGCAGTGCTGATGTCAAGATCAGCTTGACAGTTTTGCTTGCCACCTCACAAAAAAATAGCCCTTTTGAGTTATATAACATTTGCTGTGATCTGGAAGAATTTACGATCAGCCATTATTTCATCCTTACAGGGTGATAAATGTGGCTGAAGTCACTGCGGGGTCAGGCTCTTTTCATGTTAGCTATTTCATGTTTATTTCTGTTATCCGTCAAGGTGAAGTGTCTGAGTAATGCCCCTGAAGTCCGATGGTAAGGATAGCAAGGGAGAGTGCAACAACTCAGGTCACCGCTTCAAGAAAGCGCACTATCTTTGCAGCCATTGCAGGAAAATCTCACCTTTGCTGTCTTTTCTTCAGTCGGAATAAAAACACCCGCGACAGATCAACGTCTTATCACTCAAACAGCCACTAAAAGCAGCAGATAGAGGGAGTAAATGCGGTGCCATTGTGGCCGTGATTGCTTGCCGCAGCACTTGTGGGGATAGTCGCAGAGGCTCCGAGAGACTCGGACAGAGTGAATGATGGCTGGCCTGATTCACACCACCAGCCTCTCTGTGCGCAGATATATGGGACAGCTGAGGTGAAGACAGATAAACTAGACCCGAGAGGGAGGGAGAAAGCCCCTTCAGATCTCATCCCCGGATGTTTCATCTTAAATCATCACCCTCGTTTAGGACAGTAAGATCGCCCGCAAGACACTTTTACAGCCGATCCCAGAAGTGCTGCTTAAGTTCCACAAAGATTAAAGCCCTTCTGTCATCGAATAAAAAAGAGAAGTAGGCAGAAAAAGCAAAACAACAACAGATGAATATGGAAAAACAGCCCACCCCGTCTTTTTTCCCTTCGGTTTCTTGCACACTGCTGGTAAACAGCGCGTGAACAAGCGGGCTGCAATTTTGAACGCAGCTTTATTTTCCACCATTTATTTAAGCCCAAAATGGGTCCTGATGGAGTCATCAGCCCCCACTCGCCGGCTAATGGTTTAATTATGTCCATCTGGAGGAGGCTGGGAATGGGAAGCTCGCCTTACTCTCCAGTCATTCCTCTGGTAATTTGTCTTCCCTCGCGCCCACTGACTGGTGCGCTGATGCCGCCGAGAAGCGGCGAAGCATTCTGGTGGTGGATCAGCCTCCTGCCTCCCACCCGAAACGCCCACCCTTCCCCACTTCTCCTACCTCTGTGGCACACAGTGAGATGCTGCGAGCAGTGTTATGCAATGTGATCCCTGACCTTACCGAGGCCAAGCCGGGTTTCCTTAAAGAAAGTTAGCACTCCAGTGATCTCTTGTGTGAATAGAGATAAAATCCTCTTTGACTTAGCCATGGAGATTCCACATAAGGCTTAAATAGGATTATTGCTATCTATGGCATTATAAAGTAATAATCGCCGACATTTCCATATAAATGAATGAACTATTTTCTACTGTCTGTAACCAGCTAATGCATCACAACAGTGATCTAATCTATTTCAGTTAGGGTACAATTTCAAATTAGCTGTTAATGACAACACTATCAGATCAGACGTCACCAGTAATACAAATCCTGATATTCTAGTCGTAGCAGAAATGGTTGGTTGGGTGTGGAAACTGCATGGTTCTTCCAGGGCTTATTGGTGGTTGAATAAAACCAGAAACAACCTCCATCCAAATACATTTATTTATGTATTAGTGTTGATAGTATAATGTTACCAAAGAACAGCAGTGACATGTGGAATTGGTTTATTTAAATGTTTCATTCTGCCACACTTTACTGAACACAGTTTATTGACTCGCACGAGAGACCAGAGTAACACCATCGCCACATCTATTACCGATTTTACCTGCTACCCTGTAGCCCTCTGGAGCCTTGTGGTCACCATTAGGTTACCGAATAACCAAAGAAGGCTACACTCTCTAAACTTAATTGATTCCCCTGCCCCTTAAATTTTGCCTGTCTATATTCAAGAATGTTAAAAGAAATCAAAAATAGCATAAATATTCCCACTAATACATGTGTAGGGGGACAGTGAAAACACAATTTCAGAATGCGTAAATGACGTACATTCATTTGCTTTTAAGCTCAATAAGAAACAGAAGAGGAAGAACTGTGTAGTTCTTATTAACAACAATATCTGAACTGGCAAGGAAGAGATGTCAGTATTTCTCCCTGGAAACCAAAATTAGAAATAGAAATAACGTGTTTAAAATACTGTGAAAATAGCAACAACCTCGGTTTCTGCCTCTCCTCCCTCTGACTGTGAACTTAATCACTGACCCTGAACCCCATTCCCTCATGTCTCTGTCATGTAGCCGTATGGATCAAGTGCTGTTAGATCACATTTCATGGCTGATTTGTACATAATGATGCTGTCTCGTCTAAGAAGTTTGTTGAGCTGAATGGCTTTGTTAGTTTGCGGGGCGAACATCATTACTTAGTCTGGGTATTGTTACGAGCAGACTAAGCTGTATTCCCCTGCCAGGAAGATGACATTGAATTACTTGTTGAAGAATTGGGTCAATAATGAGCGTCAGCAGCAACAGTGTGCTTGTGTGTGTTGTGAGTCAGTCTTGTTTGGATGTCTATTGGTTCAACTTATTAAATTTGCACGACAGTGTGTCTGAATTTGCATGCAGTTATGTTATATATAAAAGAAAAAAAGTCGCTGTTATACAACGCTGGATGGATCTGTTCTTTTTTTTCTTCCTGTGATTTTGTGATGTCTCATCTTGGCTGCAGATTCTGGGTCAGAGCTTCTTGTTCGGATGGTTCATTTTAACCGCCAGGTATTATTGCTGCCATCATTTCAGCAATACACGCAGAAACGGCTCATTCCTTTTGCAAGGTGATTTAACATTTGAATAGAGGTCTGTTCTGCACAGATGACCTAGTTACCTTTTTACTCCTGAGAGCACACGCTTTTCAATCTGAAGGTCGCAATGACGCATGGACATAATATGCTGTTAGGGCATAAAAGTAAAATGCTATGGTTATGGGCTCATGTGTTTTATCAGCCCCTTTGAATGCAAGGAAAGTGAATGCTTTTACTTTACTCTCCTTATCTGTTGTTCTCAGTGAAAAGCCTTTTTTTGTTACTTCAGATCTTCTGTTCTGTTTGTTGACATCATGGAGGTCGTCAGAGCCAAAGCCCAAAGCTGTTTCTGCTTCGTCTCGCCTGTGTGCATAAATGCCGAGGATTTATCGTTAGCAGATAGGTTTTCGCTAATAGATGAGAGTAAGGACGTTGTTTCAGCTCGTCAGCTGTTCTCACCTTCACTGGCACCTCAAAGAGCGAGTCTTCTGTCTGACATCGCCGCCGATCAAAGGAGGAAAAACACTGTCAACCTGCAGTCTGAGCCTTTGAAAGTTCAACTCGCTTCCGTCTTCTCTCTGACATAAGAAGATGACTTTGATTTTGGTTAAAGGGTGGGCAGAATTATTTGCTGTGATTTGACAAAAAAAGTCCCACTAATTTAATAATATTGTCAGACACATTAAACGGGTGTCACAGTGTAAGTCTCAGCTGTTTATTCTTGCTCGGTCTGCATGTCCCCCCTTTCAGCCACATTCCCGCTCCCACAGCAGGACTGTTCACTGCCATTATCTACCTGTCCACCAGATGTCCTCACACTTTCCCACCTGTCCTAGTCAGCTGCCTTCACCTCCAGTCACTATATGCATAATTAACATGTCAATATATATACAGTGCCAGAATCTCACCTATCTTTAACCTAAGACTGTCACAATGATGTGTTGAATGTCAGATTGCTTCATTCTTTCAGTTTTAACCGGACTATACAAGACATAATTGATTTTCCTAACAATCAACATATACCGAACCGAACAGAAAAACGTGACTAGAAAACCGTGAACTGAACGAACCGTGGATTTTGTGAACCCTTCCACCCCTAATATATATTAATAATTCCTGATGCCCATCCTGGTGGGATGTCATCTTAGCCCAGATGGGCCACCAGGCATTCAATATACTGTGGGAAACCCTGCTGGTGACAGAAAAAGACCTCAACAGTGGGGTGTTAGCAATAGACTATGCTGGGTCTAAAGGTCTCTGCTGTCCGTTGCAAATGGAATATTTCAGCACTGAAATGGACAGACTGGCTAGCTAATCAGCCAGTATATGGTAAATACATCAACACTCTGCATTTGGGCGCTCTACATAGGGAAGTGGCTGTGGTTTCTTCCAAATGGCTTGGATTGGCTTCCTGTTCCACCAGTGGAGAGTGACCTCTGGTGGTGTGTGCTGGGCCAACAGTACAGCCCGTCACCATCAAAGAGTGTTTGAAATATTGATGGTATTGAAAATCATACTGTCTGAATTCCTGAAAACTCTGGTAAACTGTAATGCCTTGAACCCACCCAAGACTACTGTCAAAAGCTGAAGGGCAAACAATAATAATGGTATTCCAAGCCTTCAGTATTTATGATTAGGCTCTAGGTCAAAAAAGAAACTACAAACTGTGCCCCAAACTCCGGTCTGGTGCTTTCTCCTAGCCTGGCCCAGGGAGAAGGTTTTGGGGGAGATAAGGCACACAGAGGAAGACAGGGATAGGACAGGAGGAGGGAAAGTGTGTGGGGGGGTTGGTGGTGGGGATAGAGGCACTGTAAGATGGCAGCCATGGGGGAACGGTATCGGCCTCAATTATGACGGGCAGTGGAGCGCTGCTCAGGAGCAGATGAGTTGAGAGCCGGCCCCGGCGGAAAAGTCAGCGGCTGATAGCTGATAATCCCCGGGATGAACCGGGACAAACCGGTCACAGATGGAGCCGTCCCATGGTCAGGTGTGACACCAACTGCTAGCAGTTCTGCATAGGGATGTGCAGCGTGGACATGCGGCAAATTACAATGTTGGGGAAGATTCTTTCTGGGATGAAGTTAAAGTTGAAGGGAAGTGAGTTATACTGTGATGTAGCTGTGTGTGTTGTGTGTTTGGAAGACGCTAATGTGTCAGCTGAAAGATAGTCTATCACTGTTAAGAATGAAAAGAAAACTGCATGAGGATCAGAAAGAATCTGTAAAGTCATTTAATTTTAACTGAAAAGGCATTCGTTTTTTAAGTTTAAATGGCTAAATAGGATTTAAATGTATTACTAGATGTTCCCAAATACAATAACTTGAAAGAATCGGGGGAGCCTGCAAACTAGAAGAAAATATATTCTGGTAATTTGAACTTTCAAAACTTAAAATTGAAAAGCGCATCTTGTAACATGCAATTCTTTTTCCCAGTCTTCACGTCAAAAATACAGAGGATGCTCTTGCGTTATAATATAGATGATAATCGTGTGGTTTATTTTTGTTGTGTAATGCACAGCAGCTGCCACCAGAGGACAGTCTACAGGCAGCTGAGAAACACGGTGACTATTCCATAACCGCATTATTGTCAGGCGATTAAACTTTATTATTTTATGTAGCAAGGCCATCTTGACCTCAACAACTCCAGTGTGTGTTTTTGGCCTTCAGAGCAATAGGTTTTTGTTTTTGGATATTGGGCCATTTGACAAATAAGATCCAGTCCATTGGGAAAATTGGATGTCAGAACAATGGGACATTGGGACAATGGGCAGTCCCATGGATGGGACCATCTGCACTTAAAAATGTGTTGTAGATTATTTTGACTCTGAAAGTAATAACTCAACTGATTGGCCTCATTTGCACCACATGCATCAGTTTAGGCTTTTTGCCAGACTCCATAGTATTGATTAGTTGTAGGATCATTTCTATGAAATAAAGGACTGTTTGTCATTGAAGGTTGTCACTTTGTGCCCTGGGTACGACATAGTGTAAACTGAATACATTTTAAACAAGCTATCGCAGAGCCAAGCAAAACGTATTTTGACACCAGTTATTTCTGCTTCTGGTGCCGTCACTGCCATTGTGTTCTGTTGCCACCTTCTGTCAGTGAAAATGAAAGATATCCAGGTCATGGCTAACAGTCTGCCACTCAGGACAGAGAGGAGGCTGCATCACAAAGCGGCTCGCTGGCCTTGTCGAAGCATGTTTGGGCAGGAGAGACTCTTGGATGGACTAACCCAAGACTCCATGTTTCCATTAGTGGAAGACAGATTCTTTTCTGGTTTTTCCATTACCTTTGAACAAAACATGGGTCCCTGCTTTATTGCAGCAGATAGACTAAATCAGAGGTGAGGTGTACGAGCATGATGTATAAAGGAAGCAACAAGCTTTTGTCAGAATACATTTAGTGTCACACAGCCTGCAGCAACAAAATAAAAGTGTGTTCATTGATGTCTTTTTGTCAGACATGAATCACAAAGCTGTACTTCAGAGAAAAGTCAAGTACCAAACATCAATAGAAAATGTCGTGTGGGAGAAGCACTTGTGATAAAAACCGTTTCAACACTTCTTCAAACTGTTATACCCCTGATGAGGTGAAAAAGACTTGTTTTGAGTTGCTGAGCAAACGACAGTATGAGGGATTTTCAGAGGCGATAAAGGTCTGAATATTTGTATGTCTGCCTATTAGGGATTTTGTCCGCTCCTTAAAAGTCTTCAACTTGCAATAGGGACTGTTTGTAAATTACTGGTGTGTGTCAGTCAGAAAAAGTGAAATAATTTTTTATTTTCCTGTTTCCAAGGGAGTAGGGTGCTTGTTTTGAGAAATCAGTAGGTGGGTCTGTACTTTTTCTGTCCTCCCATCTTTTTATTTCTTTATTTTCTTGATTCAATCAGTACATCAAAATAGTTTTTGGTTCCAAAAATAGACAGCAGCTGTGGTGCTCATTAACAGGGAGCTTAACAGAATGATTTGTTGTCAATTTTCAGTACTTTGTATACAGTAGAACAAAAAGGAGGCAAAAGATAGAGTGTCAGTCTTTGCTCTGTTCCAGCAGCTGTACAGGATCTACTATCGGCCTGAGCAGTTAATCGAATTTTATTTTCAATCACGATTTTCGCTACCAAAGATATTGAAAACAAGGTGATCAAAATCAGATGATTATTGTGTCGCATTATGTTTGAAAATGATGCTCCTTTCTTGTCTTGTTTTGTTATGAATCCTACACACCCAGAGTCCCTCCTTTATAGTGCTGCATTTTTCCATTTTTTTATGAGTTACTGACTGAAATATTTTGGATACAGTTTACCAAAATGTTGAATATATGTTTGAGTTATATGAGTTTCAGAACTTTCAGAACAGAAAATGCACTACCGCTATAAGATAGTTGATCTTGTAATAAATAAATGTATCTATTTATATTTGAGTTATTATTTTTATCTATTATTCTGATTAATTTTTGTATTTTTTACATTTATTTTTATTTAATTATTAGTTCTTTTATATTAACCGTTCATGGAAATTAATTGTGAAAAGTGTTTTGTCAAAGTTCAGTTATATGCATGAGATTTCCAAAGTTGGTGAGTAACTGTATTAAATACTCCTGATGTCAATATTGACCAAAATAATCATGAACATGATTTTTGCCATACTTGAGCAACTCTAATCTACTTTATCTCTGTCTTATCAAAAATATTATGCTCCCTCTGCCCTCTCAGCATTAACAGTAACAACCCTTTGTGCAATAAAAATGTATCTTAACCAGATGCAGCTGTGATTCTCCATTCAAAGGCATGAAGCATCAAAAAACCTGCATGACATAAACTAAGTCTGTCTGTCGCACTAATCTGCTACCTGACACATTTAAACCCCAACAATACAGCAGAGACCAATGCAAACATCAGGTTTCTGGGGACTTCCTCTATGTGTGTTTGTGTGTGTATTATCATCATAGAGAGCCGAGGCGCCTCATCAGAACACAGATGCGCCCTGATTAAGGGCGAGCGCAGCAATGACAGAACTGCATTAGTGTGATGTATGTGTTGTTAGCCAGCAAGCAGCTAATTCCGAATTTAACACCTGATTCGCACAATGCAGTCACACCTGAGTGCAAGCCAAGATTTACTACCCTTGTCAGACCACTGATGGCTTTTATAAGTAATTTTTCGGAGTCCCCGATTCATTCTCTCTCGGCGTCGCTGATAATGAATTATGATTCTGGGTCAGGATTCAGCTTAAAAGCAAAATTATAGTCATTTGGAAACTGGGTTGGTGTCAGATAGTCACTTCGCTGCAGGGAAAGCCCCCTCCCCACCTGTGAGTTCCTGAAAGGCAGGAACCACTGTTTTAAGAGACAAATTCATCTTCATTTAGCCAGATGCAGAATGAAGTGGGCCTCTTTAAACACGGTGAAGTCTGGCCCAAACACGGAACTGCAGAAGTGACAATTGGCAGTCAGCAAATTTTCGTACAGTTCTCTTCCATAATCAGCATGGATAGAACATCTGATATTGTGCTAATGGGCATCACAGAGACTGGCCTGTTAATGCTCATTTCCAGTGATTCATAATGACAGTGTGTGCAGTCCTGATGATGGAAAACAAGGGTGCTGTTCATGTCAGGCACCACAGGCTTTTGTCTGCCGACACATTGTGTGATTTTGAACAGGTGTATGTGCTGCTTGTCCCATCTGGCCTTGGTATATTTCCCAACCTGCTATTTGTCCCATTTTATACCTCTCGCAGTGAAACAGCCATGTGCCAGTGTGTTTATGTGCGTGTGTGTGTCTGGTGACTCAAGTGTGTGCGTGTGATTGTGTTTTTAGTGGTGTTGTTCCAGGTCAAGCTGGTCCTGTATAATCATGGTCTTGTCAGCAGCCCGCCTGCTCATCACTGCACAAGGATACCAGCCTCTGACATTGACCTACCTCCCTCTCAGCACACACACATTCAGATAAACACATATATGCTGCCAGGGTGATTATACTGTATATATGTGCAAATGTGTGTTCTTAAATGGACCCGAGGGCGTTGGAATTAAAGCAGTGAGAACTTATTATCACAAGAGCCTCTCAGATGAGCAAAGGTGACTTGGTTCAAGGAATGTGGAGACACGTGCTGCCTCATATGAGCTTATGTAGGATGCTTGCTGAACTCTGCATATTCTTGGCTGTGGGCTTCAACCATAGGACTTTAAAGCTTACTTGTAGCCTAAAGGTTGAGCATAGCACACAGCAGCCATAGTACCTAAACAGGGGCACTCATACCCCAGAGGGTGCCTCTGGTAGAAAACAATTAATTTAGGAAAAATTGTTAAATTGTTAAAATAGCTAACAGTAATGGAATCAAAGTTTAGGTAGTTTGCCAAAAGTTATGGATAAACAGTAGAAAGTGTTAGCTAAAAGTAATGGATATATGGTTGAGATAGCTGACAGTAATGGATTAAGACTTTAGGTAGTTTGCCAAAAGCTATGGATAAAACAG
>CAFUXE010003133.1:106238-150624 GCA_903364295.1 Serranus cabrilla | reverse complement strand
ATTACTATTAAATTAAGTTCAAGTAATAAAATGACATTTTAAAAAATTTTTTTATCCGATTACTCGATTAATCGCCAGAATAATCGATAGAATACTCGACTATTAAAATAATCGTTAGCTGCAGCCCTAGTCTGAAGCACAGAAATAAGTGACAGGCAGTAGCAAACAGGCGTTTTGTCTTCATGGATATTTTTTACTTTAAGTGTCCTGATGGGAGGCTGTAGATATAAAAACATAAGAGTGTGCGTGTGTGTTTAGTGGTTCCATGAGAGGTGGTGTTTGGCTGCTGTCTGCTGTCATCAGTGTGGCTCTTCAGTGAGTGGCGCTGACAGTTGAGCTGGCCTGGATGCTGTCACATGTCCTTGTCAGTCCACTCAGAGTTAGGGGACGCACCTCGCTATTGTCAGCTTCTATTACCTCTTCACATCCGCACACACACACTGTCCCCCCTCTCCATACCATGCACAGTATATGCCTCCAAAATGCACACAAACACACAGAAAAATCTCAGGCAGTCTCCTATGGCTACCTGCCAGCGGCACTAGCTTTTTCTAACTTTGCTACAACTCACTCACTCACACACACACACTTCCAGGGGGACCTTGTGACCTTCCCTGTCTGCCCCATCCTGCCCCTGTCCATGTTAAGTGTCAGCTCCACCATGCCATCCTGCCTTGAGCTACTTCTCCCTCAGGGCCAGATCAGAGCCGCCGTACTGGCCCAGCAAGAAATCCTTGCCAGCACTCCCAGCACCGCCGCCGTTCATTTACCACCTTCGGAGAGCAGTGCCAGTAGCCTTCACGTAAATTCGTCTTTATTTTCAAACACCAAGGAAGAAGAGGCCCTGGGAGAGAGGATACTGTGCCGGGAACTGTGATTGAAACAACCAGGGGGTGTGCTCGCTTGTCGCCTGAGCTCATTTCAAGACGTTTGGCATCCAGCGTTAGCAGCACAGATCAGGCTCGCCTCTGGTGGAATATAAAATGTTGCCTTGTCTCGCACTGACAGCAGCGTTGTCACATGCAGACTCAGGAGGAGTCAATAAGGCTGTCGAGTGTTTCACAGGTCCTGCCAGTCATCAGATTTGAGCATTGAGTTTTCTCAGCTTTAAATCCAAATCATTTTCTGTTCTTGGCTGGTTTGTTTTGGTCTAAGTTAGAGTTCAGTGTTTTCTCATTTTGAACTGTCACAACTTGTGAGCATGTGTTTATGACATGAGGATCGAGCGTGTGTTATCACGGTATGGGGATCTACAAAGCCTGGCATCCAATTTCCAAACGCTTATACCTAACACACAAACACACACAGACGCACACACGTTTGTGTATTTCTATCCACTTTTTCTCTTTTCCAATTCAGTAACTTTTCTCGTATGTCTGTTTATTTGAGCACTGGTCCATAACTTTTGTATGAATGACATTACAGCGTGTTCTCAGTGCTCAGTGGAATCTATGCTGCAGATTTTGATGACCTGATTTAATGACTGCTTTCTTTTATACCACATGCTTATATATAAAGTTATTATTATATTGCTATGGCTTGAGTGAAGACTTTTTGCTGTCGGAATGCAAGGGACTATAATAGGGCTGTAGAATTTGGAAGAAAGTATCTCATTATGATCATTTTAACTGATTTGCAATTGCGATATGATTTATGTCATTGGAGGGAATTATTATATTTGTCTCATTCTCATTAAAGATTTTTTTCTTGGGTCTGTAAAAGACAATTTTAGGCCACAGCAGCACCACAATCCTCAATTCAGAATGGCATTATGACACATTTAGTATAGACATTTTTGCTTGAAAAATTCTGGCCTTCCTGCCAGGTTCATACATCCACTGTAGTAAGCTGCTAGATGCTGCTGTTGGAGTTGAGGCTAACATTAGCAGTCCTGTTGTATTTGGTGAAGTTAGCTGTCCAGCAGCCATAGCCGAACTTAAAATCTTAAAAAAGATGGTGCTACGTCTGCTAAACACCTTGATTTGTCATCATCATAATAGTCTTTTCTCTTGTAATGTTAAAAGTGAAAATCTAACCTTTTCTTGCCTATGTAAGCCGATAAGTTGCCCAATAGCATAATGTCCCACATATCCTCATTGTGCCTATGAACACAGATCTAAAAAAAATATAATAATAAAAAGTTGGGACGTTGTCTAAAATGTAAATAAAACAGAATGTGACTTATTGCACAACTAAAATACATTATTGTTTTTGATTGCAGATTTCAGAGTAAAATGCCATAAAGAAAGGTACCATTTGTTATCGGTATCCGTCTTTGTTGTCATGTAGAAATGAGGTCTGTTTCTATCCACCATTCTCTTTAAAGTAGTTGAAAACATTTTCCCCCAATCTTCCAATATTACAAACACATTTGACTTGTTGCGGATAGATGGAAATGTATGGACATTAGGAGCAAAATGAATTTGTTGTGCATAAATACTGATGACGCAATGTTTGTCCATAAAACATCTGTCCATTACAGCCTTCACAGGGATGTCCTTCATGCTGTTGCTGCAGGTATAATCGACCTGTCATGGCTCTGTTGCCATTAGCTGTGGTGAAAGAGTATTGTCAGACCCATTTCTGTGCACCACTCCAAGAGACCTCATGAAACAGGGACATTTGCTGCAACGAAAGAATAATAACTTGTCTAATAGCTGCTAGACTCTAAAAGTCTTTTGTGACATTACACAGTATTTCTCACTGTACTTCTCTGCACATCTGACACCTGTGTGATCAGCTCTCAGATGGCCATTAAACACATGTAAGTCTAAGCGAATCCAATTCATCATTACATGTATCATTCTGATGGAAACATCAAGTAAAAATCACCAGGGATCTGTTTGCAGGAAACATCTAAACAAAGATTTCTGATTCCGGTTAATAATATCTGCATCTAGCAGTATCTCGTCAGTCATCAGCCATTGCTTTACTTAATCATCAGTGATTTAGCTGATAAAAGCGAGTTTTGATGATTTGATAACAAGTGATATCAGATCCAAGGAGAGAGAAACTCGTGTCGAAGAGAGATGTTAGGAAAAAAGAAAAAGAAGAAAAAGAAATACCCCTTGGAGCGACACCACAATAATTAGCATAGCGGGAGAGAGAGGCGCAGTGCGGGAGAGATAATCATAGCGCCTTAATGTCTGCTGAATGCTATTTATCAGCAGCATTACCCATAGTGCCCTGGCTTTTCTTCACAGTTATCTCACGGTGCGGGGTGATGATGAGCCTCCCCTCTTGATCCTGAGCCATGTCAGCATGGTGTGTGTGTGTGTGTGTGTGTGTGGTCTCTTTGCTTCTAATATGACATTATATTTAATTTTTTACTTGTATTTTATTCCTCCACCTGTGTCTTCTCTGTTCTCTCACACACATAAACACACTTATAGGCCCCCAGAGGTCCATAGTATCTTGGAATAGCAGACAAGCATTGCTTCCTAATCTGGATAAGTGGCCCAGTGCTGCTGCATGTGTTGATCTGTTTTCCCACAATGCATGTCTCTGGATGGGTTTAATGGGCCGATGGTTGCCTGGAGGTTAGGGTAACATGGGAGATTTGTGACCTGAAGGGGATCTGAATTGAAACAATGAGGGTGGAGATTTTTTGTTGTGTAAGTTCCATCCCTCAGTGTTTTCCTACATTTCCCAGGGTGCATTTCAGCAACCTTAGATGACTCGTGGACACGTTGCATTCCATTCAAGTGTCAGTTTTTCAAGGAGTAAAAAGGAAATGATAAGATACAGTCTTTCTTTTTGACAAAAACTTGAAACACAACCTGTCTTCTAGCTGTGCTGAGTTGCGGTCTAAAGAGGCCACTGTCACTGGAAAACTTGACATCCTTTTCTATAATAGATTTCTCTCCCACCAGTCATTGTTTGTCAGAGCTAAACAGTAGAAAGAAGTTGTTGTTCTTTGATGCCTAGTGACTGACACCAGCAGTTGGCATTCACTGCTGATGTTTTGTGATCACTGAAACATTTTGATATCAGACTCCACTGTGGCTCTGTTAGAAGCATCCCATCATGATGTCATGTTCTCTCTGTGTGACCAAATATCCACAACGGAATATTTACCAAAAACAGGAATCTGCCACAGTTGCATGTAAGGCAGTTTTTTAAATGAACATCATGCCTTCGTGCCACCAAACAGCCCAAAAATAAGGAATAAAGACACTACAGGGTACACATGGATCAGCAGAGACATACTGATTAATTTAAAAACACACAAGGCAAAGACATCTTTGATGGGGAATAGTATTGAAATATCATGATACAGCAGAGTTAATGCTGTTTGATTTACTAATATAATAGTAGTAGACGTAAGCACTTTTTTTTTTGTCCAGACTGAAATATATCGGCTATCTATGAAATTTTCTACAAACATTAATGACGATCCATCAGACTTGTATGCCACCAAAGTTATCAGTTCCTGTTATCGATCCCGGCATGTTTTTCTGACAGTCTTGTATTGCAAAACAATGACGTCAAACTCATGCGTCCTCATGGTGGGAGGAAGAAATGGTCAAGTGTGGCTAAATTCATAAAGAAAGATGGCAGCCGTGTTGCTGGTAATGTCTGTAAAATGATAATTTCAAGTAAGTGTAGGAACCACAAACAATATGTTGGAACATTTTCTTTCTATGCGCGTAGAGTCCAGTAATTCCGTGTTTTTGTCTATATGTAATAAATTCTGTTAAAATATTTTTTATTTAATCTACATTGTTTAGATCCAGAGATAATTACAAAAATTCAGTATTCAGTATAACAGTTGCATTGATACTGAAAACCTGTATGGTACTTTTCACACACACACACACAAAAAAAATCAATACAGATTCAGACCAACTAGCAGAATTGAAAAGGGAATTGGTATCAATAAGATCTTATTAATTCCCACCGTTAGACATTCATGGCCCCTAGAGGATACATCTGGAATATGACCCCTGACCTATCATCTAGCATCACCATGAGGTTACATTGCTGAGTTTGAATAAAATATCTCACACTTGATCAGAGTGATTCCATGAGTTTTCATCAAGCACCATCATCAAGTTAATTATAATTTGCCCAATATATTGACATCAGCCTCAGTTGTACTTTGGGTTAAAACTCGAAAATGCTAACAAACTAAAATAACCTGGTAAATATTACCTGCTGAACATCTAGCATTCCACTGTTAGCATTAGCTCACATCACTGCTGTTGATAAATGCAGCCTCACAGAGCTGCTAGCATATATAGACCGTAATACATATTGACTTTGCTGTAGATAAAGCTTTCCCTTCACAGTAACACTCCCTCAGAATGCATGTGTATATAAATGCAACATCCTCGGTTCAAATGCTAAATATACACGGATGAGGAGAGACATTTATTTATTAAAGAAGCACAAATGCTATCTGCAGTGAGAGGTAGCAATAGAACGCCTTAATGTGTCAGTGACTGGTACGCAATTAATTCTGTTATATTATCTTGTTACACTCTTGTGAATTCATTCACACAAATGTAGCTGATTTCTAATTATTTTGTGGAAATTAGCCTAAAATGTCACATGGCACCACTGCACCATTCAGTGTAGTCATTTCCGTGACCTGTTTTACCTCTCACTCTCTGCTTTCATTAGCTGCCTTCCCTCTCCACTCATCTCTCTTTCCCGCAGTCAGGTATTCCTGCAGTGCATCTCGGCCGATCCACCTCTGCACATCATTTATCACTATAAACATTGCTCATTGCTCCCAGCGCAAATATGTTTATTGTTGTCATTCACTCACAGGCCATTTATTTAATGTGTTTCCCTCTCTCTCCTCTCCCTCTCTACATCTCTGTTCATTGTGAGGAGAGAGTGTATTGTGAGGAAATCAAACACGTATTTAATGATAATGGACTGATGTGCGAGTGAATGGAGGGAGATTGGAACAGAACAGCGTGCTGGAAAATCAGATCCCAACATCTCCAAGGTACAAACATAATAGGAAGTCAAAAAGAATGCCTTCGCGCCTCAGCTGTTGTGAATTCTCCTTTTGTCAGTCAGGGCCCGGCCATCTCTGCCATTGTTCCGCTTTTTAGAGAAGGAATTGGATTTTTTTTCCCCTTTCTCAGTGGTTTTTCTCTCCATGTCGGCGCCCGACTTCCCTCGCCCACCAATGGGCAAACTTAATTAGGACATTTCTGAGTGATTTATTCACAAAAGGACACTGGCTGTACCTCTGACCAATTCATTTTGCATGGAACAGGACAATGCCTTCCAGAAATTGCTAATGGCATGTTGGAGAAAAATAAGCAATCAAGCCACTGAGCGGTGATTTATCAAAACGAATTCAGGCTTCAGATGAACTGCAACCTGTTGGTTTGTATCTTATTGGTTTCACAATATTCTTTAATCACTCTAATGAAGTCTGAGGTTTGTGGGAAAACTACAAATCTGAGAACCGGCAACGGAACAAAGGAAAGGTTGCTGTGATTTCAGACGTGCCATTTTCTTCTGTACGGCTCATATAATAAATACCTTAAAACAATTGAGATGGTGTAGATATGTGTGTGTGTGCATACACTTGTACTCATTCCCTAAAGTGACATATTGCCCTTTACCTCACACTGCAAATACTCGATCATGCTAACCAAGTTAATGCAAGTTATTATGGCATTTTGACAACACACACACACACGCACAGCTATCCTCACAAAGGGAAAAGGTCAGCATTTTAATGGCTCTGCTCCCTGTGGTAATCGCCTTTTTGGTTAGCCGCGCAAACTAAATGAAAAGATGTCGGCCCACGTGTGGGGTTAACCTATGCTGCTCCATTTCAATAAGTGACGTGCCATTAGCCTTGCCCTCCACTGTGAGCTCTGTGAAATCGGGTAATCCACTGACTCACTTTGCTGCCCATCAGTGAGCGCTGGGGGAGGAGATTTCCCCGTTAAACTCTCATTTCATCACCATTATCTCAACACGACTCTTTTCCACCATATGGCTGAAGAGCTCAGAGAATTTTGGGGGGGAACAAGTTCATCTATGGATATGGAGTCAGCCCATTATATTTTGCCTTTACCATTATGTACACTTTGGTGTACCACTGCTTAGCCTCATTATTACATGTTCTGGCAAATTACAAATTTGTGTGAAATCAGCAACATGTCCCGACAGTGTCTCTAAATCGAACTTGTATTTAGAGTGTTTTTCACACAGACCATACTATGGTGAAAATAAATATACCTCAGCGACCGCAGGCATGATGTTATTGAGATGTCCGTACCTGTGTAGATCCATCCCGTTCTTCTGAATGTGAGGTCTAAAGAATACCTTGAGGGCATTTCTACAAATTTGGCACAAACACCCACTTGGATTTGTGGATAAACTGATTCAAGTTTTTGTGTTTTAAGGTCAAGTTAACTGTGACCTCGTGAATACGCCAACATTGGTAACATCACATATTTACACAGCTGACAGACAAATTTGACTTTACAAAAAGTAGTTTGGTAGGGAGTTTGGAAAAGTTAGTTGATGTTAGTTTTAAAATTTTGACACAATTTGGCGAACATCAGTGCTGTTGTTGTTGCTGGATCTTGTGGGAGTGTTGCACAGACAGACAGGTCTCAAACAAAGTCAACTTTCTCCTGATTTGTCTGTCTGAAAATGCCATTTTATGTAACAATGTTCTGAAGATATGTGGCTTGTGCAAAATAGCTCCAGTATTAACTCTGGGACGCTATAACTGGTCATAATCTGTCCTCATGTTCACTTCTCCCATTGGGGTGAATAGACTCACTCTAGTGTCATCTCTGTTCTGAACTGATCCAGGTATAAGGGTCTAAAACAAATAAATGTAGAATTTAAAGAAATGTTTTTGGGGAACACCCTCATTTACTTTCTTGAACACAACCTTAAATAAAATGTACTCCTGTTACATTATTGCAATGACATGTCTTAACTTACAAGGCTGAAAAGTTAACATGTGGATGGCTGATGCTCAGATAATAATTACATTTTGCATTTCTTCATTCACTAAAGAGTCTGAGTGTTGCCAGACAAACAAGACAAGATTAATACCCCAAATCTGCATTCAAGTCTCAGGATGTGGGGATAAAAGCCTAACTAATAAGAGTAAATAGACTAAGACGAGTCCTCTAAATGTAGCAAAGTGCTCCACTGCTTCCCTCCTGCTGCAGCTCAAATCCTCCTGATTGGTTTAAGAATGCACGCTTGCATCGATAATCAGCATAAATCCATGTGGAGAATTTCACAAAGTCCACAAGTGTGCCCTTCAGGGAGAGGAGAGGAGTGACAGAGGGCTCCGTAGTCAATGTTGTTTCCACACTAGCCGGCGCGCGTCACGTCCTAATCCTTCCCCCTGGAACCCAGGCAGCGTTAAACTAGCTGGAATGAGTGCCATGCAGGGAGTAAATGGAGGGAGACGACCGTCCACAATGGCCCTGGAAAGTGGCTGCTCTTGTAAACGGGAGGATTAGAGGGAAAGAAATCCTCCTCTCCTTGTGTAGGCGTGCCCACAGAGACAAAGCCCAGTGTTTACACTCTTTCTCTGTACCTGTAGTCCTCTAGCTTCAGGTCCACGGTGTGATCATCCGAGTGCAATAGGAGTTAGGGTCTATTCATTCCATCCCATTCTCTGACCTCAGGAACAAGGACGTGTTCAACTGCATGAATTGGTCTGTTAGAAATCCCATTTTGCGAGAAGCCAGATTTTCATGAGCAGTCTGGACTATATATATATATATATATATAAAGCATATATAAAGCATGTGAAGATGTTGCAAGTATAAACCTAAATCAGAGAATATGTCCCCTTTAACTTTCTGTCAAGGGAATATGCTGAATTTTGAAGATCTGCTGCTTGATATAACATTGCACCTACATTTTAGCAAATATGCGACCAGTTTAATAATCTAATGTTCAATACAGTATGTGTCCATTATTTGGTTTATGACTGGTCATAAGTATTGGACAAATTCCTTTTTTTTTTAACCTGCAATTATAACCTTTAGGTGTACTTTGTTTTTAGTGCTCATTAGCTAAAGTTAACATGCTTGCACACTAATATTATGAACATGATATATATTATCATTAACATTGCTATTGTGGAGATGCATTTATAAAAAGTCTTAAATGTAACATTTTGAAGCTGTGCACTGGCTTGATTAACTATTAGCTACAACCAACCAAGCATCAGTGCCTGTAGACTCTTAGTTTTAATGCTTTAACTTTTTTTTAACTAACCCTACAATCCTTTTGAATATTACTATTGATTAAGTCCTCCGCTGGTTCATAAATCATTAGCAGCTTATTTGCTGTTGTAATGACTTTTTGTTTTCTTCTGCCCTGCACCTGTGCTGGCTCTTATTCCCACCTTACCTAACATTTTATTTTCAGTGCACCCACACATCCTGCCTCTCCTCCTCCTCCTCGCTCGCTAGCGCACTTCTAACAGTTTGTGGCTAATCACGCAGCCATCTTCTTTCCCTGATAAATTAACTCTTTAAAGTGAGCTCATTAAGTGGTGGCCCTCGAGGTCTCTCAGCCTTCACAGTACATGCAGGTAGCCGCTGCCACCATTTGCATTCCGCACCTGACGCCCTGATAAATGGGAAACAGGCTTTCCAGGTAACATGGACAGGCATGAGTGGAGAAAAAAGAGCCCGCCATCCACATCCACTACCCACAACCCCTCCCTCCTTCTCTCTGGCCAACACTTTACTGATGCTCCACTCTCTTCTGCTCTGCCCTGTTGCACTTTCCTCTCCTCTTTGCTCTTTTCCCTCCTCCTTTGCTGCCCCCATTTGTCCATTCCCTCCTTTTCATGTCCCTTTCCTGTCAGTTTGATTTTAACACTCTTTTCACTTGTACATTCCCTGCTCTCTTCTTTTACTCTCTGACATTAGCAAATGAAAATGATCCTGCACTACAGTCCCGTGCATGCGTGCATACACGCAGTGAATGCATCTTTTTATATTTCAAGTAAGAGCCATTTAAGTGAGGTAAGAAAGATGCTGGAGCGTACCCAAGATGTAAGAGTCATTGTTGTGTGTCTGCTCCTATATTGGACACCTGATGATCTATTAAGAGATCCATACAGCTAATGAGCACTTCATTTTCAGGTCCTGCAGAGTCTGATGACACATAAGTAACAGTGCTTTTCATTATGCTAATGTTTGGCAGAAAAAGGTGTGGGCTGTGAGCCGTGGGTGGGATTGCGCCTTGTGTTGTGAGTGTGGGAGTGTGTGTGAGTGTGTCAGCAGACTGTGTTTGGTTGATGGAGCCATTCAGTCTCGTAGACATGCCCCCCAGAAATACCGTCTGGTAATGTCTGCGCTCTTCCAAGGTGTCTGCGTTTAGATGCCAGGCGCCCTCTTTTCCATTTCCTGCACAACAAACAGCCAATAAACCTTATTCTCAAATTGAAAATTATACACATGCAGCAGTGTTTTCCAATCAAAACGAGCCTTGGTATTTTGAATGTGGCATCTAATCAGTGATGCTCCTCAACCATTGTCAAAGATTGCTTTCCAAATGTTCAGAGAGTTACAAAGTATAGCGGAGCGAAACGTCGAACACATGTTCATTAATAGCAAGTCTTTGGTGTAAATATGGAAGCTAATCAGACAAACCTTGCCTTATGAGGTAATCAGGAAAGATGTGTGTGTGCGTAAGGGTGCATTTGTGTGTGTGTGATCGGGCTCCCAGGTAATTATAGCAGACAGCTGCCATGGCATCCTGGATCAGTCCCACGTCAACAAGCCACAAACACACACTTTGACGTACACACACACACACACACAAAATAGGCCCCTCATCAACGTGGCATCATTATTAGCGGGCTGATGCCCAGATTTGTATCGTTTTATTCAGCGTCTTAGACAAGCCCGGGCAAATTGTGTCTGCGGTGCATCCAGAGTGGCTTGTACCAAGATGCGATGCACCTGCCATGGAGAGCAGCAGAAGGAGCTGTCGAGATAGCAAGGAGACAATGATTTCAAAGCTCGGCTGCAGATGCTGTTATGCTAAACAATCCCCTGCCTTTGTACAATACAGAAGATAGGGATGCCGGGCTCACCTTGTCAGTGGAAAATGGGCGGGCTGTGAGAGGTCCAGGGTTCAAATCTTGGACGAGCCACCAATTTGTATTACGCCCAGCCTCGGAGAAACCTGAGCATACCATAATAAGGGCTCCCCCCCCCCTTCCTACACCTGATCTTTCCCTTGATGCACCCTGATCTGTCAAAATACTCCCTTGTCTTTCCTCCCTCCTACCTCTCTGCTGTCTGTCTTCCTTTTTCTAGTCTGTGCTGTGTTCGCCAGGCTTGGTGTGGTATCATGCCTGCATGCATCATGGACCCGCTAACAAATTACATAGAGTAGCCACTCCGCTTCCCCTCTCACTCAGCTGTCAAGTGGAGCCACTGAAGCATTCTCCCTCTTCTCCTCTCCACTTCCATCCATCCATCCATCCCTCCATCTCAACATCCAGTCTTCCCCTTCCTGGCAAGCTTCTTCGCCTGATGCACCCCATCCCCCACATTTCCTATACCTGTACAGCCATCAGGGCTGCAGAAGTGATCTCCCGCCCCTTCATCATTCCCCTTCATTTGTCCATCCATCTATCCATGCCTCTCCCATCACTTCATCTCTCCCTTTTCTAAGCTTTCCATCCTCCCGCACGTTGAACATATCTAGAAGACAGCATCTCCACATTCTAAAGAGCCATTTACAGATGTTGTGCAGCTGTGTTTGAATTATTTCCAGGTTTAACATAATGATAACGTATTTTTGTAGTCCCTTTGTGGATATTAATTAAAATAATTTAGGTCAACTTATCATCACCGCATTCGATTGCTTGCTCCCAAAAGCTTTTAGGTGTATTATGTGACAAAATGACAGAAAAATACTGCATCTAATAAAAAAAACAGAAGCAGTTTGATACAGTGGACAGAAGGAAAACTCTCATTCTGCCTCGATAATAACCTTTTTCATGCCCCACTGGCAGCGCGAGGTGAGAAAGCACCTTAGTCATCGAGCACTCACTCACATGTAATAACTCTTAACAAAACTTGTGGTAAGGCCAGAACTGCTTGCGGTCATAAGAGAAATCTAGTTAACACAGAGGTGTATTGAAAATGTACTAAAGGATTGCAGTGCCCTTTTACATGATGTGCTGTTGTGGGCAGAGACATGGCTCAACTACCTCACTCCATTCTGCAGTAAGAACAGAGATCACATCGTAATTAAAAAACACCCATCACTGCTGCTCTTCACTTATGATTCAGTAATGATGAGGGTGCAACTTGGCGGCTGTTTGTGACAGCAGGGGGAACTAGTTTGGTAATTCTCATCCAATTCCAAAGGCAGTTTTGATCAATTGATCCTTTGAATGCAACCTGGCCAATCATAGCGGTGCACCATGCAGCTCAACAAGGGTCAGACAACTATACTGTTCTACTCCATTGACTCTAATGCAATAGTTCCAGATTTTGTTCATTTTCAGGATAATTTTGTGGATTTTGTCATGGTGAAATGTTAGGTAATACTAGTTATCCAGAGGTTGGAAGAAGATTTTTCTGATCAGATGGGGGTAATAACTATTCTATGCTGCGCTAGCAACTAGAGGTAAACTGAATGCATTCACATGCTGGTATATATTTCGGGATTCTTTTCTCCCTTTCCACCTCATTTGAAGAAAGTGAAATGTACTTGTGCCAATAAAGGGCCGTGCCATAGTCGAGCACATAAGCAGCCAATCAGGGGCTGCATTGTAGATAAAGAGGTAAAACTCAGGCCGCTACCTACCAAAGGGTAATTGCCAACCACTTGAGTAACCAGCACTAACGCTAGCATAAGTACAGAAAAGGAGCCTTAACTGCTGCTTTCTTGCTGAAATAGACTCAGCTTTTCCCTGAAATTGGGAAAATCTATTTTTTTCAATTATTTTTCTAAAAATGATGCAGTGTTTCTTTAGAGAGTGCAGCTAGCGACAGTGTTGGCTCCATGCCAGCCCGACAGCTTGACTTCCGAGCAGCGTCTAAAATCAAAGGGGCATAGCTTAGTGAATGGTCGAATGGACTGTGATTGGTCTCCAGTGCTTCTTTTTTGTATTTACACTTAGCTGTCTTAATATTGTATAGCTATCTGACTTGCCCAAAATGCATTCAAGTGTAAATGGGTTATGAGACAAATACGTCTAGTCAATGAAAGCACATAAGTATTTTTTTCCACTTGCCACTTTGAATATGTCCACTGATTAGCAGTAATTCCAGGCTAATAATAGGCTGCTCAGCAGCTGATGTTCCGTTTGATGACCTGTTTGGGGATTTGTTGTTCGATGGAGCTGACATGTGGGCCTGAGAGGTGGATGTCTAACCTGACACTCAGACATCAGCGCTAAACACAGTGAGCTCTGCCAGTCGCTCTTCATGGCAGCACAGGAGCGAGACACGGCTGTGATTAATAGGCTGACGGTGGAGCCCTGACCTCTGAAGGTCGCCAGGTTGTTTCCTGTTTGACTAGCCACACAAGCACACACACACAACACACACAGACACACACACAGACACACAGCACACTTACTCATAACCATATACAAGAGCGCACACACAAGCAGTCTAACGCACCACTGCCTCTGCACCAATTCCACCGAGACAATATCCTGTGTATTTACTGGCCACTGAAGAGCTTTGAATATCTCAGGTTTACTGGTGTGATAAGATGCCTCGACTTTCATTAGCATGTCACGGAGTCATAATACTACCCCTGCCAAATGGCATGTGACCAAGTCGAGATCATAAATAACCCCCATGGTGTACTTGAAACTGAAGCTTGTGCTGTATTTTACACACAGTCGTTAATTGTTGCGTATCCACATCCTCTTCTGTTGAGAGAAGATGAGAAAGATGAAGGCCAGACTTTTTTCCCTATAAGTCATACAGATGGAGCCATCTGGTCTGAGTCATCAGGCCTAATGCCCTCCTCAACCTTCTCTGGCCTTGGTGGCAGTCAAATAGAACACAACCTACCCCCACCCACCTTTCGATATCGAAGGTGATCCCCTCTCTTACCACCTCCTTAATAGATCTGCCCTATTGATATGCATTACTTTCCACCGGAGAGCAAGCCTTCCTTTAGGTGCTGGTGGGTGGAGTGGCGTGGGTCGAGACCCCCAAAGCCAGGAACAGAATGGTGAAAAAAGCTTACAGAGACACATGAGGTGGCTTTTCAGATAATTGTACAGTCCCATGCATTGTCCAGTATTTGTTTTTGAGCATTTGGAGTATCTGTACCTGATTACTTAGGATCCCAGCCAAGCAACTTATTTTAGATACCCACCATATCTGTCCTGTTTTCAAATCTAAATCAACAAACGATCGAAATAAGCATTCAATTTCAATCACAAGATCAAAAGCAGGATTGACAAAATCTGAAATATAGCTTTATGGTTTTTAGTGTGGCACAACCCTAAAACTTATGTCAGTTATATCACATTTGATACAATGTTGTCTGTCTTTTTAAAAATAATTTAAAATGTTAATGACAGTTGTCAGGGCATAAAACCAATGATCTGTTGATCTTTACGAATCAAGACTCAAGCGAGCTGTGGCCTTGGAATTGAAAGTCTAATCAAATCATGGATTAGGAGAATTGTGACACCTCTCAGACCTGATGCTCTAAACTCTGTGAATCTGGTGTTCTCCATTAGCCCAAATGTCTTCAATTACCACAAAGTAAGATTTCACAGAAAGCGGAAAAATTGCTTTTCAAGGTATAACGGTGTCATTTTTATTCAGTGACTTCCTAAAAGGTGCTTATAGGGCACACTCATGCATTGTAAGCAATGCAGCAGTGTCTTAACCTAACTTATCACAGACAGTCTGTAGTTTGCCCAAGGGATACAGGCACGAAGATGGCAGCTAAATACAGCCGGAGGGTCTCCCCCAACATAATTGCCCGGAGGGATCATACAGTATGGTATCACTCGTCGCGTCTTGTGCAGCAATAGCAAAAGGGGCAGAGTCGCTGCCATGAGCACAAAGAGAGCGTGGCTTGTGTTTTACTACTGCTTTACATTATTATTTCTACAGCTGAACAACTGTAGAAATGGCTGTGTGATCATTTCTATTTAATTTATTACAGAAGTGAAACCTACTCTCTCCACCCTAATCTTTTTGTTTATATTATAAAGCAATCCAAATTGTCACCTCAGAATGATAAGGTTGCTACTGTCCTTTTGCCTGGTGTTTTTTTTCTGTATGTGTCCTTCCTACTTCCAAATTTACTTATCCTTATCCTGGATAACTACAGCCATTACTGTCAGTGTCTCTGAATCAGTGTGTGTCTGCTGAAGTACACAAGCTGTAAGCTAAGCAGACTGGAGCGTTAGCATCAAATAACTGTGTTCAGCAACTTGCTTGCTAGAATCATGAGATTCTTACACATTAAAATTCTGCCCATACTGTCATCTCTAAGGTATTCACTTTCAGGTGCTAGTAAAAACAATATATATTTGTTTAACAAATGATAATATGCCGTATCAGCTGTGTAAATGTGCAAATTAGCATGCTAAATGTTTAGCATGGTAGCTAAACTCCGCAGATCAAGTTCAAATAAGATTTTAAAAATGACTCAGCATGGTGGAAATCTTTAACAATTATCCAAGATAACGTACGTTTGTGCCATTTTTAGGGAGTCTTTTAAAGTTTGTGAGCTCCTTAAATACGAGCTACAAAGCGCTCTAGGTAGCACTGTGAAGAGGCATGGTGTGACATTAGCTTCACAGGAGAAACCTAGAACCAAGTTAGTGACTTAGCAGATATTTTTCAAATCCTTATCACTAAATGCTAATAACCTATCAATGAATAATTTCAGTGAATAACTAAATATTTCCTGGCTATTCTGATGCACACAGTGTAAAATGCAGTATGGAGAGCTCTTCGAGATGATCTCATTATTTACAGTAGTCCTCTTAACTGCCAAATTAAGAACCGCAGTGATTAAAATGTTACATATTGCACTTTTAAAGGAAGCGGAGAGGTGTGAAAGTGAGAAGTGTTGACTGTTTTGTGACTCATGGGCAACTCAGCGAGTTCCCAGAAGACCTGACTCTTTTCCAGCAACAAACTCCTACTGAGTGAACTAAATATGTACGCCACTGACAGGCCCAGAATCTCTCAAATTGCCCAGTGTTCCCTGTTGTCCCAAGATGGCCGAGCCTGTTCTGTAGTGAGCTGCAGCTGCAGGTAGTAATTACTGATTAGGCTGTGGAAAGTGGGGACAAATGCACTGTATAATCAGAGAGCCCGTCGACAGTGGGAGCCCTTCACAATGGCTTGTAATTAACAAGATAATTGGTGAGAGATGGCAAAGATTTCTTGAGTTCTTCCTTATTTGCATGTCATTTTGCTACAGAGTTCTTTATGACTTCTTTTTTCATCTGTGAAGGTTGAGCCGCTAATGATACTGTGTCCTATGGTGCGACTGCCTTGTGTTGTGGATTCAAACTGAGCGTGTGCAGCCGAAAAGAGAGAAGGGAAGCAGCATGTGTGGCGTGCACCTGTACGCTCGCAAGATCTAATATTTGTTTTGTGGAGTTAATCCAGAATCATTTTCTGTATAAGTGCTTTTTCCCACCGCTGCTCATCACATTTGTATGCGGCCCTTAAGTGTGCAACAAGCCTTTTAAAGCATTACTTTAGCCTGTAAGGAAGCCCTAGAAGGCTGCTTCTGCATCAGAGTTCCTTCTTTTAGCCCCTTAGGACATCTCTCCGTATGTATTCATTAGTGTTATTCTTACAATAACGCCGGTAATGAGTACTCAGGCGGCTTCCTTTCGAATAGCGTTCAGTACATCACACACTCAGATAGGAAGATGTTTATCACTCCTTTTCCAATTATATTTCTCCAGATTAAGGTGTCGCTGTGGCACTTGTTTCCTTGACAACGCCGTCGTTATTTCACCCTTCTTCCAAGTGCCCTTAATCTGAGCGGATATGAAAACTCTTCATGTGTATTTTTTCTTCCCAGTTAGCCACACTACTTCTGTCTGTCCAACCCCTTAAGCCCACATCATGTGGTTCTTCTTTGAGTGACTTAAATGTGAAGTGTGGTTGATGCTCGACTTGGCTCTTGCTCTCCCTTTCTCTGGTTCTGGTTCTCTCCTCCCACCCATCGTGAGTTTGAAGGGGCTCCCTGGTGAATTTCATATGTGGCGTTGGCTTTTACTACGTGGGATTAAAAGGAGCATAGATGCCACGAACAAACACTGTTTATTAGATTTTGTCTCCTAGATAGAGAAGAGAAAGGGAGAAAAAAAACTACTTCAGTAAATTGATGAAGCATGAAGGGTGTTAATAATGTATAAGGTTTTCAAAATTCAATTTCGAAAATGTGTGCCGTTGGAAGACCAAAAAAAAAATCCCGGCAACATAGAACAGAGTGTATATGTGACAGGTGACATGATTCTTTTTCATGTAATTGATTTGCTTTGCCATTTGTTTCCCCCTTTTTTCATCTTTTGTGGAGCATAGGAGGCAGCTAGTGTGATAGATGAACCTGATGGAGTTCATTTTTTTCCCTCCACACTGCTGGGTAGCCTCCAGTGCAATGAACACGGGTGCTTTCCGGTGCAGGTTATGGCAGAATAGTAATGTTCCTCACTTACTAAACATGTGTACCCCACTAGATGTGGATTTCCAGTCTGCATGGTTTTTCCTTTTTTCCAGTAGAGTGACCTTTTAGATGATTTAAAGGCTGACTCCATCTGTATTCTTTTCCAAGTTTTTCTAATGGAAAAGTCCCATTTAGCCGTTAGCAAAAAGCAGTGACGTAGGTAATCACAGTAAGCTAATCTGTAAAGTTATGAATAATGTGAAGGATTGAACTGTGGAAAACAGAACGGAAGCTAAGCAGTGTACTGCTGTGGATGCAGCTTAGTTTGCATCCAGAAGTCTCACAATAAAACATAATAATTAACCAACTTTCTGTGTATGAGTTTGGTTTGAAAAGAGCAATAAAATGGCTTTCATCAGAAAGGAAGCGTTGAACATATACTAAGTGTTAGTGATGTCCTTGAAACCTTTGTTCTGGTGTTTTTACTCTCAAAGATTTCATCCAATATGAGTAATCTGTTCATGTAATCAGTGCAAGAGATATACCGAAGAAGACCTAACGAATAAAAGTACATATGGGTACCTGATAGGTTGCACCCAAACAACAAACAGTGGAGGACACATTTTATTATTTTTTACCTTGGTTGGCAGTCATTTTTTCTTCATGCAATACAGAGCTATTCTGTTTTCATATTGCTACGTAAACATATTACTTGGATTACTTGTAGTGTAAATAACAATTTCATCACTATATTATATTATTATTATTATTATTATTATTGCTAATTATGTCCCCTTTTCCTTCTTTTTCATGCCTTCCTTGATGTTATGTCAATCAGGTAGGAACTCTCTTCCCCTCACTTGTGTGTATGTGTTGTGTGTGTTTTGAACGTGTGTTGTGTGAGCACTTTACAGGTTTCATTACATGTGTTTCATTATGTCTGACACTCGAGTCAGTCGCTGACCTCTCACTAACAGGCCAGGGCAACTGTGCACACAATCACCCTGACATAACCTCCCCGCAGTCTGAAGCACAGGTCAGCTGCAAGCTGCCATACATCATATGCATCCTGATGTGTTTGTCAGCTGCTCAGAATCATATACCCATAAAGTACACAGTGTCTGGGGGGATGTATCATCGTCTGCGGGGAGTGTATAATGCACAGTTAGCTTGCGCTTTCTGACTCAAGCATTATCCTCAAGGTTGGTCTCATTTGACGTTGAATCATCCTCTCAGTCACTGGTGCTTGTTATTACATGCCTCCTCTAGCACCTCACTTTCTGAGGAAAAAGTTTGTGCCTACTGTAGCAGCCACAGCTGCAGCGCACACCCGGAGCTTTGAGCAGATCGAGCACTTTGACAATTAAGGCTGAAATAGCACAATGGCAATTGTTCACGCCCATTGTAATTCTGTTTTGTCAAACTGCACGCCTGTAGGTGATAGCCTTGCTGCTTTGATTTCTCCCTTTCAGTCAATTTTTTTTCTTCCCTCTCTTCCTTTCGTCTGCCTTTTTCCTCTAGAATACTCATTCAATTTTTACTGCTGTATGAGACTGTGAACAGCTTGCGGGGCGGGAGCGCAGTAATTACCACGGTTATGTCAGGCGGAGCTGAGGAACGTAGCCTGGGGAGGAGAAAGGCCACTGTGCGGTGATGGCCCCCCGAAATTAATGGAGAATTGGAAATGAATCAATAGCTAATGAAAATGTGTGTTCACTCTATTACTGCTTTTATGACGGCTGTAGCCTCGGGCGGGGCGCTTTGTCACCCCACTACACAGAGAGTGGTGGCACCCATCTATGTCTCTCTCCCTCTCATCATATTCATCGCTCTTTCTCTCTGTGATGCTTTCTGTTTCTCTGAACCTCTTCCTGCCTCCTCTTGCTTGTAGCCTCGCTGCTTCTCTTTGGTCACAAATTAATTGAGGTATGAAAAGGCTTCATTTCATATTCAGAGGGAACAAATGATTGTTTGGTCAGAGTTAAATGTTAAAGATGTTTGGCTGGTATTGTGAAAAGCATCTCTGCAGAATCTCTTTTGTGCCGTAAGTATAATTGACTGTTCACAGGGACTCCCTTGTTGCTGCTTTATGCCAGCGGCACAAAACAGTAACGACAATGACAGCGGCAGATTTACCACTTCAGATGTTTCCGACTTTTTAAAAAAAAAGTAGTAGTACTTTAATGTCACACAGACAAAATTAGTCAAACTGTGTGCTGAAAGACTGCAGCTGGAATCAAAAGTCAGCATTCTCATCAGTTAACGATCAATATAGAAGACACTGAACTAAAGGAGCAGTTTTACTTTTGCCCTGTAGGGTAAAGCTTGTTAGCCCCAGTATAACAAACACTACGGTATGAAAGAATGTTCTGACATAACCCTGTTCAGATGCCTGGCTTAAAGAACAAAACTTACTTAGACAAGCAGGCGGAGGGTATTATGTTTTGGATTTAAAGGCCCCAAATTATAAAAGTGCGATTTGTATGTCTTCTTTTACTCTAAAGTAGGTTTAGGTGCCATGTAAGTACTGTGAAAGTAACAAAATGTATAAAGCCCATATTCATTCATTTTGTGCCTTTACACAAGCTGTCTGTAAAGTTCTGACATCACAACTATGTAATGTGTAGGTTGAATATACAGCTACAGTTTCTGTCAGTCCCAGGCTACAAAGACCAGGAAGCATGGCTCCTTCACAGCAGGCTGGGCTTTTTCAGGCGTTGAAATCGAGAGTTTCAGACAGAGGGTGATTACAGGTATATGAGAACAAGTATGGACCTAAAAATGAGCATATGTCCACTCTAGTGCAGAATTTTTCTTATTTTCAAACCGTAAGTTTCACTTTTTACTCGGGATATCACAGTGCCATAAATGTAGTAGTTTATACCATTACTAGTGAAATTCAGCAATTCTCCAAACCCAACAGCACGGTAAAACAATAAATCCAATTTTATTCTATCTGAATGCCAGAGACAGCTGAAATACTCAGAGCAGACAGAAAGGTGGACTCGGCAGTCCGCTGCTCCCGCTATCAATGTTAGCTGTTCTGTTCCAACAATATTTGGCTGTGAGCAGGCTGAGATTTACCCGTCGTCTTCTGTCAGGATTAAAAGGGAAGTCAGCCTGCTCTCACTCCATGCTGCAGCGCACAAAGGTCACGTCATCCAGCAGACTTTTAGCATAGGGTTAGTTATGGGGGTAACCGTCATGTTTTCATAATTTAGACATCAACCTGTGGCCGAAGTATTGGTTATCATGACACCACTACTTTTAACGATATATGAGAAAATCCTCGAAGTTTGTAATATTCCTCAAATCATACTGAACTGTTAGTAATGAGAGTTGTATCCAGGAGCAGCAGCCAAACAGTGGATGAAAACTACACAGTGTATAGTATGATCCTGGCCTGTTTCCAACATAACATAAATAATTAGCTAATTGCATGTTTAGTTTTTTTTTAGTTTACTATTGATTCCATGTGGGAAAACTGGTGAGATCACACATATGTTCCTTGGCTTTAGAAGTAGCGCTACATTAAAGCAGCTTATGTTAAAGCAAACAAACACAATTAATTCCTCACACTTTTGCTCTTGAAAAAACAAAACAAAGCTTGCCTGCCGTGCCTAGTTACTGTTGCTAGAGTATGATTGGACAATCCTTGTTTGAGGGAGGGGTTTAGCAAGCAGCCAATTACCAAAGTGACTTTCAGACATAGTGAGGTTTTAAACTTCCTTCATGATAAATTAGGATATAAACTCTGTCATCTTTTAACACTCCAACCATTTTTAAGAGATCCTCTGCAAAAAAAAAAAAAGCACGACATCTCTGACTTCATTGGACAATGAGACTGTCTAGGAAAGAAAAAGAGATTTGTGAACAGAGTCGGGAATCTTTTATGTCACTTATCCAGGTTGTACGGGGACACAGAGCTCAGTGCACATTAGTTGACTGCTCCCCCAGGATTCACAGATCATTTCTCTTCCCTGACATAGTACATGCAGCAGTGCCCTGGGGTGTCTGACAGCGCGTGACATCACCCCTGTGTGAGTGCGCGTATGTGTGTGGTGCAAAGGGGCCAGAACATCAACCCATCAGCACCTCCTGCAGACTGCAAACCCTCAGGGCCCCCTGCCATTCCAGTTAGCGGCCTCACTCTGTTAACATGTTGTATGATACTGCAGATAAACGCAAAACACATTTTCACAAGGTTGTCATGGACACTATCAAATCTGTCATTACTATAAACTCCGCCGAAAGACCAAATTTAATCGTATATCCCTGCAGCTGTGTAGATTGTAAGTCAATGTAACCCAAGGTTGACTCATTATTTACTTTTCTGCCAGACAATTAAATGTGTTTTATTGTTCTGGGGAGGTGTGAGTTCTTTGAATCCCCGGTAATTCATCATGCTGAAAGTCAGCTCACTTACAGAACACTGTGGTATCCATTTAAATCCATTTGGAAGTAGTCAATCTATTGACAAATTGCTGGAAATCAATGTTCGTTTTCTCTGCAGTTCCATTCAGCTCACTATTGCTGCAGCCTGCTGAAAATCTCATCCGTCGAAACAGTCAGCCATGTGTTGTTTTTTATCTGCCGAACTTAATCTGTAATAAATAGCTGCTTTGCTCTTCTCTGCCTCTGATTTATAGAATACACCAGTGATTCATGAACGTCTTTATGTTCATAAACAGTCTTTGTCCTGTTGGTGTTTTTTTTTTAAACAAACACGATTTCTCAGGAAATTATTCACTTGATATTTCTAGTTTCTATACAATCATCAATCAGGAAGTCCTTAAATTGAGTCACTACATAAGACTGGGCAAAGCCAGCAAATTGCCACAGACCCTGAGGGGTTCATTGCATGTCAATAGGTTTGGTAGTTTAATTAAGTGCAAATTTGTCTGGAAATTAGCAGCACTAAAGCTCAATATCAACAAAAGCATTATTATCATTATCTTATTAGCTTATTTTATGGCCTTGTCCTGTAGAGGAACCGCTTTTTTTCAAAATGTAGTTATAAGAGCTTATTCTCAAAAAAAGAATGATGTCAACCGTCACCAAAACAGCTATAACCGTATTATAGGTATCCTGTGCAAGCAGCTTATTGCGATCCATATTTGTGCTTGTTGTTAGACGTGACCTCTAGTAGCTGTTGTAAGACTAATATTGGTTGATAATAGCCATATTTTCATTAAAGTTGAAGTGAATTTTGAAGCAAAATTTTGAAATGTTACATTATAGAAAATGTAAATTAGGGACGCTTCCATTACCTAGTTTGGAGCAAATAAACAAAGCCGCATAAACGTACTTTGGTCAGAAGATGGCAGTGTAATGTATTGCTGTAGGCTGATCTGTCAAGAAAAAAGTTGCTAATCGGACAACTTTGGCCAGCAACAAGAGAAAATGGAGAGAATTCTTCAGGAATTGGCCTCAGTTGGGCAACTTATAGTTATTCTTTGCTTGTCTTGACTGGCAGAGCGGAAACAGCTGATCAGTCATGTGAGTTATTCTCCTATTTCCATCTCCTGTGTATAGAACATTAACTGTTTTTCAAAAAAGACTAAAACCACCTCAAGCAAGAACTTTTATGCGCATTTTCGAATGTTTTATCGACTTTTAGTGTTTCCATCAAGCATCTCTCATGCGAATCTTCAAAATGTGCATAGAAATTTGTTGATGGGAACACGACTTGTGTTGGCCAACCAATATATTGGTCAGGCTCTATTCCTAAACCAAACCAGGTGTTTTGTTACCTAAACCCTACCAAACTGCAAACATTTAACCATGTAAACAATGTTTAAAAGGCAAATATTTTATAATGTTAATTTCTATTGTCTACTGTAGGAACAAGGCAGTGTTGGACTATGATGCATATGTATAATAGATTTGGTTTTAATGAAAAGTGTATATGCATGTAGCATTAATCCATCATAGGACTACTGGTGACACTGTTCCTAAAGGCAACTTGGAGGCAAAGGAGTATAAACACATTCCACAGAGGGCCGTGCAGTATGTGGTGCCCAGCCAGCCGTGCATCCACAGAGAGGAAACATCATTGCAGTAACCACACTTTGACAAAGGATGGGAGACCAAACATGAAGCAAAACTTCAAGGTGAAGCAAATGCTTACATACTCCGTCTAGAGATTTAAAAAGAGGATGCTCGGATTTGCTAGGCAGTTAGGCAAAAAACGTGCCCACTTGATGCTTCCGGAAAAAGTAAAAAATGTGACCACCTCCCAAAGTTCTGCATGAGGAAATGCATCAAGACAGGAGGACAGAGGAGGAAACTGGTCTCCGTGAATTGATTAAATAAAAAAACATTTGAATTTGACTTGAGGAGACTAGAATATAATCTTTACGGCCCCCAAACTCAAGCAAGGTCTTGGCTGTAAGGAACCAGGTGGACCCTTGAAGACATCTACTGTGAATCATTGGTGAACTCCAAAGTGAGCAACCTACTTTTCCATATCCCCTGTAGATGTTGCTTAGTGTGACGTTGTTCAATGTTGAGGACAGAGACACATCTGTTCCATTAGCATGCTGCTGGGCCTGCTAGACCAGAGGGGTCAAGGCACCTGAGGGGTCAAGAGTCCCTCAAGTGATGAAATTAACCATTCACTGATGTTCCTGGAGAGAGAGCGAGAGGAAGTCAGGAAGTGAAGAGGGGGGAGGGATGGAAGGGGGTTAGCTGCCTTATCATGCCACAGAAACCTGCAATCATCCTTGGAGGCAGATTAGTGAGCGGACCGGTGAGCCTGTGAATACCCTTCACTGCCTGAGCAGGTGGCCTCCCATACCAAGTACAGCACATTAATCCAGTCCGTTAACAAATAAGCAGCCAGGCTAATAGAGCACTGCCAGAGGCTTATGTTTCCACCATTACAGGGGGACTCGTTTAATTTGTCTCCGTTTTGGACGGAGCGAGGGGACGGACGAACAGAAGAGGGGGAAAAAAAGAAGAGGGATAGAAAGTTGGATCAAATGAGGTGGGACGACAGGGATTGAGGGAGAAGGAGAGGGGGAGCGGAGGAGAGCTGAAAGGACAAAAGTAGCTGAAAAAGTGCCCAGCTTGGCGAGCGAGAGCAGAACTTAAACGGCGGGTATGTGTAGTCAGCAGTATCACACACAGCCGGCTGTTCCCTATGAATGTTTGCCTGGCTTGTTGTCAATCAAAAATGGTGTTAAGTGAACTGCACATAATGTGTTGGGAAAGAGTCCAAGAGACTTGTACTCCAAATATTACAAATGGTCCCATGGTATTTATGTGTGTAAAAAGACAAATTAAAAAAAGACACATACATGCACACACACACATAGTATTAAACTGTTTGCGGGTGTTAACTTCATGCTTCTGGGTCAATTTAGGGACTTTTCATTGATACATTTATTTATTTTAAAGCAAGTCCCTCCCTATAAATGTTCACAAAAATATAATTAATATTTTCTTTCTTTGGGATAATCCGTTTCACAGTTGCCACCTATGCACACTTTTGAAGTACATTAAATGTAGACACAAATCTGTACAAATCTGTCTAAATTTATATGATATAAACTAATTTTATGGATACCAGTCTAGTGTCCGCTAAAAACATTCCTGTTCAGAACCTGCTCATTGCCATCGATAGTGATGCTTGCAGCTTCTCGTAAACCAGTCATACAAAAAACTTAACACTCCTTGCTGTGTGATACACCTGCCTGTCATTATCTTACAGCTCACTATTTACACACGACTAATACATATGTGATTTAGATCTGAAGAGCGAGCACTCGACATGGAATTCCTTGGGTGGGAAGTCGATCAGATGAACGCTTGCCGAGAAAATCATAAGACAGACAGCGACATTTTTTTTTTACTTTTTGCAAGGATGCAGACGCATTACAACAAGGTGAATGTAGTGATAAAAAGTGTAAACATGAAATGCTCAGAATTTTGAACCTGTGCACATAGCAAAACACATGTTTAAACATCGGTAAAAGTCTAAAAAATGTATTAACCTCTGTCTACCATTTCTGGTCTCCCTCCTCCCTATAGTTTTTATAGAGTCAATAAGTGTATCTACTCTATAAAGTTACTCAGCTGATGTGAGATTTATTTATGAAAGTGTCCTGTGCTTTTCCATGAGGATCAGTGAGAACAACTTTTTACCCCTCTGATTTGGATTTTAGTCCAGGGCCAGCCTCACTCCCTAATGGACTCAGTGTCATGCACCTCCAGGGATTTCCCCTCAGTTCATCTCAATGACGAACGCCTGTGAGGACAAATCAATAACCAGCCCACCGTCACCACCCAGGTGACCATTTTCATCTCAAATTTCCTCTTTGATTTGGATGAACGCTCCCAGCCCATCACTCAGGGCCACTTTTCTTTTAATCTGCCTTTCTCTGCGATAAACCACTGCACAAACAGCCGTTTCCTTGAAGTTTTTCTTTTTTTCTTCCAGGAGCTCTATTGGATGCATGTAGAAACACCAGCGACTGTCTAAATGAGCAGCTAAATGTCGAAATGAATAGCACCAGACTCGCTGCAGCAAATGCTCATATTACCATTCATGCCTGGGGGTTGTTTTGTGTTATGAGGGTGCAATATTCTCTTCTAATCACTTTAGCTCAATAGTAATATTGTTTTATTCATTTTACAGCTTCTAAAGGCAGTCAAAACTAATTTGCTTAAACTACTGTTGTATTCCATTACAGTAAACCTCTTTAGCAGAGACTGCGGTTGTAAATTAATTAAAACTGCACTATTTGAAAACAAGAATAGCTCAATATGAACGGCATTATTTCACATATGTTTATTGTTTTATCTGGTTTTAAGATAATGTGTTTTCAGTCCCCAGTGCGTTTAATTTGCCCTCAGTCAGACGGGAACAAAGTGATAGCCATATTCCAGTAATCTTTCCTGGGAATGTCTTTGCAAGCTATTTTAGCAATTAGTTGTGGGCTGGTCATTGATTAGTAATTTCTTTCAGGGCCAAATCAGGGCGTTTAACAGTTCCCTCGAAAATCCCCTCGTCTTCATCAAGCCTTATTTTCAACTAATGAGGTTTAATAGATTACAACTCTACCTCACACGTTTAACAAAAGATTAAATTGGCTGAACTCTGCTGGGAATATGTTTTTATAATACACCCGTAATGAGTGAAAGTTAAGGAAATGTGAAGTGCTAAGCAGGAATAAGTCATTGGACATGCTGAACTAGGCCGGGAGGGCCAGAACGCTCAAAGAGGCGCGTAATGCTGTCGGATAGCTCCTAAATGAAAGTGACGTGACAGCGCTAATGAGACGGCTCCACATTACGTGTGACTCCTGCCTGGGGGACACATTATAGCTGACTTAATGAGAGGAGATATTGTACACAGGCACTTTTGTAGTTGAACGATGAGACCGCCGGCCTTGCTGCTGAGGTACAAGCCACCACAGCAAGCAAGTGGTTTGTTAAAGTGGCTGACAGGTTGAGCAACAGGGAGTGCACTGGCTAAATGCTCACTGCCGTCACCAAGGTGTTGGGGTGAGAACAGGTCACATATATCCAGAAAAGATTATAAGAATAGAAATCCTGTACGTCAGTCTGGAGAGGATTCAAGGTTAACAATACCAGTGACACCAGAGTCTCTAAGATATTATACCTGCTATCTGTAAGCACTATAAGAATTCATATGTGGATATAAAGCTTGTGAATTATGTTTCATGAATATTTCCTTGGGATACATTTAGAACGTGGATGTCATATATCACACCCTCCACTGAGGCAGGGAATTCGTTTTACCTTAATTACTGTAGTTGAAGTAGATAATAGGCTTGAATGTACAACAAGTATTTAAGAATGTACATGCAGCTTTGTCTTCTGTCTAAATGGCCAATGACCAATATGGGTTGCAGCAAAGATAATAATGTACATGCATAAACACTCCTACAAAACTGTAGATCTGACTTGGTGTGATGAAACTTATGGATTAATTTAATATTTGATCTTCCTCTTCAACGGACAGTTCAGGTGCTTTCATCTCCTCAGCTGACAGTTTAACTGCCTTCAGCCTTACTCTTAAACTGTTGATTTCACTGCTTTCAGTACATACGTAAAAACTGACAACTCCTTACGGGGCTCAAACAAAAGATTCTACATTATTTTGGAAGTTATCTCCAGCTGATTTCAGCTGCTTAAAGCAGAAGTAAAAAGCTAACGTTATGCTATCGTGAACTACATCAAGGTTGCCTAAAATGTGAATTAACTTCCTGGTTCAAGAACTCATTCCTGTGGCGCACTAATGCGTGTCACTCAGCCCAGTCTTTACAGAAAGTATTGGTATATTTAGGAATGACACTGGGAAGAGAGTGCTAGCTGTGGCTGATGCAGCCATGTGCGGTGTGTTGACACGCTGCTCGATGTGCTCTGGTCAGGCCTTAGTCGTTGTCTGGGTGACTGATGAATCTCCAGCATCTATTGACTGGGAAAGAAGAGGGGAGGGGAGGAAAGAGAGGGTCACTGGGAGGTGTGAGTCTGGGGAGGGAGGGTATGATTGTCTGTCCAACTCTCCACAAGACACAAGTCACACCTCATTAGTAGGTAGTGGAAAAGAGAACGGCAGTTATGTCTGCCATGGAAGCACCGTCTTACACACAAACACACACACATTGACACACACACACACACACACACTTCTACCCCAATTACCCCTATCCTGTCCCTTGAGCTGACGGGTTGAGTTATGCTGACAGGCACCCCTCTAGAAAGTGGGGGGAGAAAGTCAAAAGTGGGAGGAAAGGATGGAGAGGAGAGGAAGAAAAGTGATGGAAGGGTGAAAGCTGGGGGAGTTCAGAGAAGGGAGGAGAATAGAGGAGGGAGAATAGACAGAGAGGGGAAAGGGGGAATCACATCACACAGCGAGAGGCGGAATGAAACATGTCTCCCTGTCACCTGCCGCACACTGTAAATGGATGGCCCCCGCAATCTTGCCATCAGCGACTTATCTCTGCGGCCCGAAAGTGGAAAAAAGGGTGAGCTAAAAGAAGAGAAGGAAGCTAGGAAATGGTAGTGAAGAGTTTCTTCTGCCACAAACTCAGTGTAAATTGTTACAGTTTCTAAAGACAAATATGACAGGATGGAATTACTCTGCCACTACTGAGGCAGTCATTTGCAAATGCCATAAAGTGCAGGTATAAATCTCCAACCCGAATCCACTTAATCTGAGGCTTCCGGGCTCTTCAGCAGCCATCTTGTCAAGCATGTGTTTACAGTAAAAGGCCTCTCTAGTTCTTTGTTTAAAAAAAAGGATTGTACAGTAGTGATGGAAGTGGTTGGTACACGGCGGGGACTGATGCTTTCTGTTGATGCCACAAAGCAGGTAGAATGCTTTGGAGGCTGCAGGATGATTTCGATGGATGTGCTGCAATCACGGAAAAGACCTTTCATAGGATTTATACAGAAGGCAGGCTGACAACTCAAACCATTACAAGAGAAAATACATTCACCATGCTTTCATTCAGTGCATGGCAGCCATCAGTACTTAGTGATTTTAGACGGAATTTAGGAGAAAGTTATGGAAAAAGAGTATTTTGGGTAAATAGTCTTAGAGTTGAGACTTGAGGCAGACTCAGTGCAAATCATAACAATGAGCACTTTACATAAAACCTGCAAGCCTTGTCCACATTTATATGGGTGTTTTTTTTAAAGTGGTACTTTTTCTGTGTATTTTTGCATTTCATCCACTTAAAACTGCATGTTAGTTCACTGATAGTTGGACTTTAATCGAACTTCTTTACTTGAAATTCTTTCAAAAGCTCCAATTTCAGTTTTGCGTTGTGGATTGGGAAAACATAGTTTTTGCTTTGTAACATCAACAACATCAGCTCCTTTGTGAGGCTTAGATTACTTTGTGAGAGTTTCTGGTTGGCCAAAATCATCTTCCTCTCTTTTGCGTAATTGGCCTACATGTTTTTTCAGGTTATACCACTTTCTGTTGGTTTGGCATGCTCTTTACAGTTCTCTGTCTTCTCATGCTCTGTGTTTTTGCATGTTCATTTGGATTAAGTTTTTTTTTTGAATAGTGATTATATCGACAACCCTGTTTTCAAAACTCCCAATGTACACGTGGAGTATAGTATGGAAAGAAAGTTGAAAGTAAGAATCTTTTGACCTGGTAAAATCCTCGGACTGTACAAAATAAAGTCCAAAGTTCATTCTTGATCTTCATCAGCAGATAGTTTGCATAGTGTATCTTGATCCATTTGTATGTGTTCCTGGGATCATCTGCATCACTTTCAGTTGTCTTTTTAAAAAAATGTCAACTGATGCTTTCAAGGTCAAGAAAAAAATTTAACCTCAAGTTTTAAGACAACATGGATGCGAAGACTAAATTTTGTAACTAAAATTGGAATTTTATTCCATTGATGAAACTCTTTTCTGTTGATTAAGATCATGACATATGATAAAAAGGTTCTGAAATATCTCAAATAGACATGCATCTTAACTTGCCAGGACTTGTGCCTTGACTTGGATTTGCCTTCAAAGACACTTGACATTGACTTGTCTTGTCTTAAATGACTAAAGACTGAACTTGGACATCCCCAAAAAAATCTAAAACAAAACAACCATCAGTCAACATTGACTACTTGCAGTTGTTCTGTGTTTATGCATCAGTGCAATTGAGAAAGACTCCTGCATTCAGTTTCTATTACTCAATCAGTTTCTTTTTACCCGCCTGCAGTTGAGCAATGAGCAGCACTCCTGTTGAACTCGTTAGCCGTCTGCGATCATGTCGTAGTAAACATTTCACTGATGATAGACAAAGCACAACAGTGCAGGTGTCCTCGCATTTGAGGCATTAACAACAGCGATGAAAGATGATCACACAGAACACATTATTATCAGCGCATCAGACAGTGAGTGATGAGTACAGTCACTGCCTTAATTTATGCATTGGTACTCCGTCTTGTCACCGCTGTTCAGCTCGAAGGATTTTACTTCCACCATGAGGAAGGCAAGATGGAGAGAGCGAGTGAGGGAGAGAAAAAAATAACAGTGGCAAAGCGTGGATTTTGTACTTCCTCTCTGACCAAATCCCACCATTTCAGGAGATTAACCTCGGCATGCGATAAATGTTCGACTTCTTCTTCCCTTCCAATTTCCTTGGAGCTAGAAACTCCAGAAGCCAGCGCGGCATGTAAGATAAAAAATGATCACCTAATTCACTCAAGCACAAAATACATTTCTGGAGAGAGGAGGAAAAGCGGGCAGTAGAGAGAAAGGGAGGGAGTGTGTCGCCAGTGCACTACCTCACATCCACTGTTCAGAATTTTCCTCAATCAATTATTATTAAATGAAGCACTTATTCAAACAGACCTGTGTATAGCAAATAGGTCGTGGCACTGTGATTGTCTGTAGAATTTCTTCTTTTTCTCTTATCCAGAGGGATTAATCGCATTGTTCAGCTCTCCCCGCTACCCATAGTGCACCTCACATGGCAGCTGTGCTCAAACGCTGTTGATTGCTGAAGGTGCCCTCTGCAGATTGCTGCTGCCACTAAGCCATTTAAATGGAGTTGTTAATAAAATGTAGCGATGATTGCCTTCCACTTCCCCCTCATCTCTGGTTTGGCAGATGGTTGTCGCAGGACTAATGTAGTATTTGGGCTAACCATCAAACTGCAGTTAAATGTTAAAGTCGAACTGAATTTAAAATTCTTATATATTTTGTAGTTGTTTTGACTGGAGTCCTTATTTGGCCAAAATTATTAGAGAAAATAAGAAGGAAAAAGAACATATTTTGGTTCCGTCTGACACTGCTGGTACTGACGAAATGTTTTCATTTCTTTAACTAACAGCAACAACACAAATAACACAGCGATTCAAAACAACTAGAAGGCAATGCCAAATGACTTAAGAGCCGAGAAAAAATGTAAAGTAATTACAAAGAGATACAAAACTCCAAAAGAACAAAACAACAGCAAAGAGACAAAGAGTGGAAACAAATAAACACAAAACAACCACAAAGAAATGCAAAGTAACTACAAAGAGACAGAAAACAACTACAAAGAAATGAAAAGTTAACTACAAAGAGACAGAAAACAACTACAAAGAAATGTAAAGTAACTAAGAGATACAAAATGACTACAAAGAAATGAAAAGTTACTACAAAGAGACACAAAACAAAAGCACAGAAACAAATGAAAAAAGCAAAAGTTGTTTTATGTGTTTTTCAGTCTGGGTGTCTTACTGTTATGTAGTTAGGGTGGATTTATGTTGCATTTATGTGACGAGAGGCCTGTTGTCTCAAAATCTGTCCATGTTGGTGGGAACTCAGAAAGTTTCCAGTATAACTTTGACAGACAGTCAGTTCACCAGCTTAGAGCTGACATTATGAACTCTGTTGATTATCTGTGTTGAGAGCGATTTATGCATCATTCCGTTGTAATTTAAAAAAAAAAAAAAAGGAAAATAATAAATCAACATTTGAGGCAGGTAAGGGACACTCCCTTCAAAACCCCTTTAAATAGCAGCTGACTCTGGCCACTAATATTTTCCCCACCGTCGTCACAGACTTGTTGAGATAACATTTGAATCACTGTCACATGCCTATCATGTATTTTGAACTGATCTTTTAAATATTCTTGTTTAGCCTGAATGTGCCAGCACTCTATCATCGCTGGCAGTCGGCCTCAGAGCTTCATCTAAAACGTCGCTGGGGCAGTTTATAACATCGAGATGTCATCCAAGACGTTTTTGTCAGCCAAAAGTTGCCTCTAATGATCCATTAGTACTTGGATGTGTTTCTTAAGCATCTCTCGCCTTTCTTTTAGTGTTGATCATTGTCTGACTCAGTAGAAAAACAAGTTTTATTAACCTGAATGCTAACACAACATTAAAAAGAAAGCAAACTGTTATTAATGCGATAGCTGTAACTTTCACTGAAAGGAAAGGAGCTTGCAGATGTGAATATATTAATGGTATGATTAGCTGCAAATCACTTCATATGGAGGCGATGAGTGAAGCAATCACATTTTTCTTTCTGGCTTTTTCTTGGCCAAAATACCTCCTACACAATTGAATAATGCATATGGACAAGTGTTGGACTAATTAATGTCCACCAACATACCTTCGCTATAAAATAGGCTTCCCTTGACACAATGAGTTAATGAGCCTGTTGGTGACGCAGCCACCAGCGGTCTGTTATGGAGGAGGCAAGCGCTGGTGAGTGGGTGGATTATGATGGTGATTAGAACCAGTGGGTCAGGAGGGCCCATTGAATTGTCATCAATACCGGGGAGATAGGATATCATGCTAAAGCAGCGCCTCATGCACCACAGGCACAGACACAGTGCCAGTGGGCAGAGGTATTTGAATATTAACAGAGAGGTGGGAAATACATAAACACTCCATCTTGTTGGCAGAGCCTGTTTGTCTGTCCCCGCAGAGTGTTGAACGTATGCCATGGCTGTGTCGGCCTGCATCCTTGTGATAAAAGGAGGGAAAAATTACACAGGCTCTCTTTGGCCAGACACTAACATATTCATTAGTGAGGAATGACTGACTGGGCTGGTGGAAATGTCACTGGGCCAAACCGTCTCCCTGGACTAATGACCTCCATGTCTGCGTTAGATGGAGTTGTAATACTCTGGAAATATTGGCTGTTTCCGTCCACATGACCTAAAGGGACAGTATGAGGTGCTCCTATCTGATTGATCCAATAAAAGTTGCGACATTTCACTGAATATACAAATGTCAATGGTTGCGCAAGAGGGAACGTCAAGGGGACTCAAGTGAATGTACAAAATGTCGTGCAAATGCATCATGTAGAAAAAATGATATTAGGTCTGCGGTATGTAAAGCTAATATCAATGCTAATAATTACCTTAGAAATGCAATGAGTGAAGGAAAAGCACCTTAGAAGAGGACAGCTGACGAGCATCCCCGGAGGTGAGCCAAAAACTGACTGACCTCCTGATGGCACTGCATGAAAAGTCAGGGTTCACTCAGGGAAACTGGAAACTAATCGTCTATTGTGATGTTTCACTGTGGACATATGTCACTTCGGTCCAAACTCACCCAAGGGACAGCAAACAGCAGGACTTGCAGTCCAAAGTAAATCTATTTTTGATATTAAGTTGTCTTCAAATATTGCTGTTACAGTCATGAACCAGACAAAGACATATGTATGTTGGTACATTTGTTTTGGAGAAAATGGCAAAGATTAGGTTAAACACAAACTGTAAAGTATTGCCCCAGTTACTGCAATAAAACTATAATTTTGTGTAACATTTTCATCAATAAGCTGATTTATGACCACATAGTATCTTTATTACTTTAAATTAAGGTGACTAAAAATGGCAACAGTTTTTTGAGTTTCTGTAAACCAAAGCTGCCAGCCTGCCACCAGTGTTTAGCCCTGTCACTTAAGTAATTATTGTTAATATCTGTCTGTGCTAAAATCCTAAATTCCATTAGAATATCTTATAGTTGTCCTGACTTCGAAATAGCATACTCAAAATAATGTCAACCTCATGATGGAGTTAGAAGAAGAAATTATCATTAAAGTCACCAGGATTCATCCTTTGGAGACGCAACAATATGAAAGCCATGGATGAAAATACCAAAGCATTAGTTGTTCTAGCTCTTAAAATGAGCATTTTCTGTAATTAAATGAACAAATAAAACAAAAGGGAACAATAAAATGTGCTGATGAACATAATCATCAGTTTCAGCTCTAATAAACATCTGCCACCTGTTGTCAGACAATTTATTACAAGTAGGAGACATCAGAGCCTGACAGAAGATACCCACCTGTAATGACCACATGTTGGTTGACCTGAGTGTTTTCCAACGTAGCCGCAGGGTTTTACAGTAAATAACAACCATGTACAGCACTAATTATTGGATTTATCAAGTCAGAGCTGGAATTCAGTTGTCGCAGGTCTCCAGGAGCCCTGCTGTGCCATGGAAACAGCTTTTGCAAGTAGTCCAGGTTATGAAGTGTCAGGAGCCGTGATGAATAACTCTAATGATCAAGTGTGTGTTCTGGGTCGCAGCAGTTAAAAGCGGTCATGATAGAACAGAATGCAACATGGCAACAACTTGTCCTTGCCGACACCACTGCAGCGAGTTAAAAGCCACACAGGCCTTACGTGTTAATACACCTGACAAAACGCTCCCTCGCTGATGGAACGCTAAAAGCCCCTCGAAGCAAAGCCAGACGGGAGTTGTTCTCCCGCGCAGGTGACTCCCGGCTGCTGCTGTCGGCTCCAATCACGCAGCCTTCTGTACCACGCTGTTCCTCAAACGCTCAAACCCAGCGAGGCTTTTCTCTCGCCACCTCTCTCCTCCCCTGTTGTTTTATTCATAGGGCTCGGGTTCATTTGCCAAGTCCTCTGTTGTAGATTTAAGAAGACAAACAGCGCTGCAAATCCACCAGAACAGTGTTAGACTAAATGACATTTTGCTCTGCCGCCTGGCTAATCGTAAAGAAAACAGTGGCGGATCAGCGCTTAAACCTCGTGTCTTCGGGCAGATATCATGCTCAGTATCGCGGGGGGATCCTTTGAAGTGTTTGTTGTCTTCCAGAGGGCCCCCGGAGGAAAAGCTTCCCTCTTTCACACACACACACACACACACACGCAATCAGACACACACGTATGCGTGCTGTTACACACAAACACACACCCTGAGAGTTAATGGTAAGGAAGGCATTAAACAACACGCTCCTGAGTGTATTACTGGTTGCATATTGGTGGCACTGCAGTTGCACTGTTATGCTTATGTCTCAGCAGCAGGATAACCCGAGAGAACCAATAAAAGCATATTAGTCAAGTGCTTACACATGTATGCACAGCAGTGAAAGCAACAGTAAAAGTATATGTGACAGGTTAATGCACATACAGATAAACACCTGACATGTGTGGACTACCGGACACAGCGCAAACACACATACATGTTGTGTAGCTTGAGGCGAGAGGCTATGGAAACATTAGAAAGGGAAAAGCCTGCCAGGAAGAACACTAACAATGATGGGAAGAGAGAACTGTGGGATGGCCCGCTTATCTTGGGTGAGACTCAACTCTGCAGATTTAGAACGAGGTATCGCTCCAAGAAGCGATATTAAAAATTGTTTTTAGTCATGGTCGGCCAATTAGTTGTTATTTCTTGAGTCACATCTGAATGGCTGCCATGCGCCTACTCTTAGTTGCATATTTAGCCTTAAAGACAGATCATGTGCAAAAAAAGAAGTCTGAAAATATTCTGTGAAAGCCTACCTGTGCCAACATTGTATGAGTGCTGGCAGGCACTGGCAGCCACACTTTATGCTGTCATACTCTTAAATAAATTGATAATAAGCTCAACAGTATGCGCTGAGTTAAATGGTTTTTATTACTTTCTCAACAATGCATTGAATTATTAATGCGTTTAGAACTATTAACAAGTCTGCTAAGTCGTGACACCTTAGTCACACTAATGACTGTGAGTCCGCGTTCGGTTGTGTCTCCCCACCAAACTGGCAACAGCCTCCTCGTAAGAGACAGCAGTGGCCGTCTCAGCCCTGTCTCATTCTGTCAGCCTGTGACTCAATGACAGCAACAACTTTCTTTCCCCTGTTGTTTGTCTGTGGATGCTCCAAACTTAGCAGCAACACGACGGTCACGCATGAAGTGTCCAATAAAGAGCTACGGCGCAGGTCAGGTTGACACTCCTGTCAGTAGCCAGCTGTTTGCTAGACTGACTGTGTCTGTGTGTCTGTTTATTTTTATTCGTGTTCGTCTCAGGGTTGTTTTGACAGCAACATTGAGCCCTTGCATGTCTTCTGACTCTTTATGTCGCCATCCATCCATCCATCCATCCATCCATTCATCCAAGCAGCCATCTATCCATCCATCTATTCATCACTGTTATTTAATGAGATGGCATTGCTCATCAAGGTTCATTGGCTGTGTGCAGATAAACCCAGATTTAATTAGGCCCCACCACTGAAATGCTTGCCCTCACTGGCGAATGCACTGGCTCCACAAAATAATGACACATTTACATTTACCCATGTAACCTATGTCTAATTAGTCAGTTGGGTTTTGTTTTTTTTATGATGGCAGAAAGTTCAGCAAAATGACAAACAGATGTATTGCCATTTATCACACATTCTGAACAGCTCATTATTCCTTCATTTGTTTTCACCGTCATCTATTTAGTTTTTGGCTCTCCAATTTGTACAAGTGAGCTTGTGTAACTGAGCTGAGAGTCGGAGCTGGCAGGACCTGAATGCTTCTCCTTGTGTCTTGACTGGCTCAGCAGTTGCACCTCCAGCCAGTTGAAATCAATGGGGGCAGTGGGCAACTGTGGCTCTGTGTGGAGCAGATGGCAGAAGAATGGCCCTTCCTCCTACTGTGGCACGCTCAGCAACATACAAATGGGTCAACTCTCATCACTGGTCACATAATATCATGGAGCCAGGGCTCTGGTGTAGTGGGGTTGTGCGACAAGGGAAATTGGGTGTCTTTAAACATATTTCCCTCTGATATTGATTTTGATTACTAATCGGTAGATAAATACTTGAAATACAAACAGAGGCAGCTGGTGTCCAGTCCTCTTACAGTATCAAGGGGGTTGTCATATCCAAACAAGACCATAACCATCAACTGCTCGAAACAGGAGTTGAAATCACAGTAATATACCAGCTACATTGTGGCTGCCAGTAAAGTTAGTAACTTTTATCAGTTGTCTGCTAAAGGATTAGATTGTCCGCCAGATAAAACTAGGACACTATTAGCCTTGCCTAGCATGCAACTAGTCTGCCCCAGTCACATTTAATATAAACTCTTCACCAGCATCTCTAAAGATCAGTGAGAAGCATGTATCCTGTTTGCCAGGCCGGCTGTTTCCAGTCTTAATGCTAAGCTAAGCTAATCACCTGCTAAGTTAAGCTATATGCAAAAGGAACCAGCTAGTCTGGTAAACGAACTACAGTACGTTATTTAGTGAGGTTTGGAAGCGCATGTGTTTTTGTTTTTTTGTTTTGTTTTTTTCTACCAGTTTTTACAAAAAGCTAAGCTAACTGTCTCCTAGCTTGAGCTACATGTTTAATGTGCTACATGTTTCTTGTCATCTAACTTTTGGCAAGAAAGTGAACCGGTGTTTAGAAACAGAGCGCTACTTGTCATATTCTGTAGTCCATACCCATCAGTGGCGAAAACAATCGGCACCACAATATGCAACCAAGAGAGGAAATGCTAACATAATACCTATAGCGAGCTAATAAGGTAAGATTTAAGACCTTAATGTCATAGGATAATTTACTGAAACTCAGAGAAGACATGTAAGTAAATTAACATAAGCTATGTGTTAGCATGCTAATGCACCTGCAAACCTAATAGTCACAGAAATATATTTAGCTTCACACAGACATTTGGATATATGATAAGTGACTTGGTGCACACAGTTCCCCACTTTTCCTGCTCGCTCCCTGTATGCACCCTTGTCTTTGTAAAAAAAATAGTTTTCTGGTGAGGCAGCTTATAAAAACTTATTTCTTTACCCTGCTGGTAGTGCAACCCAACACACAGCAACTTTAGAAGTTTTTCTGTTGAAAACACAAAGGCAATGGAGAGCAATTAATTGTTTTCGCCTCAGGTGGGGGCGGGGTTTAATTTATTTTCAAAAGACTCACTGTGGAACAGGCATGCCATAAAGGTGATTTCCATCACTACAGTAAGGTTATACCTATAGATTAGGTTCAGTTTAGGCATTCAGGGAGTTGTTGAATATAAGTTATTGTTCCCTTGTCTCACTTTATTCAGGTGTATATCTTGGGCCTGTATACATTCAGCCATGTTTAAGGTAACGTTTTTCCAGCCATAACCTTTCTGTGGACTGCATTGACAAATCCACATCAATATTTACAAGTATATAATGAAGTAGAAGAGTGTTTCATGCGCCTGCTGATGATTTATGGCTTTACCACCGCGGCTGGGTCTTAATTGCTTGACACACGTGTTAGTGTCAGCCTCACCGTGGTGGATGGATGGCTGCCAGCACGACTCTGTCACACATTTCACCCTCATGTGTTTGGCTCTGTTTGGATGTATATTACTTATTCCTTCACTCCTCCTCCTCCTCCACTTTGACTCCTAGTTTCTCTGCCTTCAATCATCTCACTGTCCCTGTGCTTCTGTCTCACAGTTTTTTCTCTGGATTCCTCCTAGTGCCTTGCCTTTCTCATTGCATCTCTGCGATTCCCTCACTCTCCTCTCGTCGCTTTCTTCCCCTCGTCTGCAGTCGATTGTCTGCCAGAGCAACATGTGGCAGGTGGTGAGAGGAAAAAGCAAGAGTGAGGAGGGAAAAAAGCACACTGACAAAAGCTTCTTCCCCCGAGCTTGCTTGTAGCTGCAAAAAAAATACATCAATTACCTCCATGATTGAATGATGTTAGCACAACTCTGAGGATGTTGCCTCTGTTGAGATGAATAGTGCAGCTCGGCTCGACGTAGATTTCTGTGTCGACTTGTGTTTGTTTTGCACATGCAGCCTTACCATCAGTAATTATAGCACCGTGTCGCTGTCTGGCTTGGCCTGCCAATCAAATCATGAGAGAGTTATGCACTACAACACTGCAACATCTGTGTAGTAATGGTCTGTGTATCTGATTCTGAGTACAGATTTCAGGAGCTCCAGTTTTACCACGGAGATAAGCTAGCAACTATGTCAGCAGAATGAGGACAATAGCATCAATTGCTTTTTTCTCTGTTGTGCAGTCGAGGGGACACCAAAATGGGTTATTGAAGGTTAATGCCAATATATTATGGATGGAGGGTACCAAACATAATGTATTCTGCTGGTTTGAATATCAGCATGATTTTGATACTCAAAATCCGAACAAATAATGTTTCATACTGCTGCGAACAGACACAAACTTTTATAAAATCTGACATTTATCTGCTCGTCAGAGGTTGAAGTTCCTGGCTCAACCACAAGAAATAGTCAGTTGTAGTCAGTTGTGTATTGTGAGGTTTGGATTGTGTAAGAAGAGGTAAAAAACAAAGTCTCAGCCTGTACATCACTATCACCGAACATGCAGGATCCAAAACCACATGTTAGTACAGGTGTAATCCACATCTGCCCAGAGCTGGATGATCCGTGTGACAGACAAGAGAGCAGCCTGCCAGCCAACACGCACCTGTTTCTGTGTGTGTGTGTGTGTGTGTGTGTGTGTGTGGCCTCAGCCAAGAACCTGCTAAGTCTCCCAGTGTCTTGTGGCATGTTCTCTCACTTTGTCTCTCCCCTCTTCATTCCCATTCCCCTCTAATCTCTATTTGCATATCCATATGTACACATCCTTAAATCGTCTCAGAGTGTGGTATCTGTTCATCCATTTGTCTGTTTGCTCATGTTCCTTGAATACCATACTCTGTAAGGTTGAATGATAAGTAGCTCTCTTCGCCAAGAGCCTGGGAGGCTTGGCAGAGATGGCATCTGGAGATGTAATGCCGGTTGCTGGTAAGACCACTGTCTGCTCAAATCTGCCCTGCTGCTGTCAAAACACACTGTTTAATTTAGTATAAAGGCTGTTAAAGTCCGTTTAGGGCTGATGGGAGGATTTTGGTTAAACAAACCAGAGACCAGCGTTTGTGTCCCTGTGAAATCAAAAGTCATTTGGTTATTATTTCAGGTGGAGGTCGGAAATATACAATTAACCATACAATCTCATATATAACCAGCTGCATCATGTGTGCATGTTACTGGAAGATTTCTCTAGAGGGCACACCAGAGTACTCAGATTGTTGAGAACTCGCGGATGTGCGTGATGCAAACACGTAATTCACTTGGCACTCAAGGAGGTCACTATGTTACTTTGAAGGTGACTTTCTTTATATGTCATGTCTTGTTTTACGATCTCCCTTTGTCTTTTCCTCTCCTTTTTTCCACCACATCTGACTTTTAATTAATCAATTAGATCCCTATGTATTAGCTCATGTGTTTTGCACACTTGCTGGCACAAGCACCTAGGGTTGTTCCTATGGACAATGTCGTCATTCATGGGGAAGGCTGACAGTCATCAACCACTGATCCCAACATTGTGATTTTAAAGCCACGCCCCCCAACCACATCTACACCTGGGCTTGTGTTAGATTTATTTAATGGTGCACAGACTGATTTCACTAGTGCAACTGAAGGTGCACAATCAGGCTGTCACATCATTGAATCTAAAGTATTGTAGTAAAGCAGAAGAGAATGAGTTCAAACTAATTCAAACATTAAACAATGCACTTATTTTTACCGTATATGTAATGCACTTACACTCGTTTCTGGTGATTAATAATAAGATGATGGTGATTCTTAATGGTGGATTTAGCCCCTGTAGTGGGTTTTGTGTCCATATTATCATCATATGCCAGTTTGCTAGACATTGCACAACCCTGCAACCAATGCTATGAACTTTTTTCACCAAAAACCAGTTGTGTATCCAGTGTGTGAGGCAAAAAAAACAAGGATTTGCTTTATAACAAAATCCACATTAACATGACCCCAGTAGGTTTCAGTGCCACTTTAAGAATTTTAAGTCTTATATTGATGATTTTCAGGGTAAAGAGTTGTGACTCAAGTTATTTTGGCCAGGATAATTGTGATGTTAAATTTTCATATCACCCCATGCTTATCCCTGAGTGCCCATTAAAGACATTAAAACTTTTCAAAATGTCTTGACAAAAGACTGGAGATTGGTTTTACTGTTATTTTTCAGAAAGCTTAAAAGCTGACCGACCCATAAATCAATGAATCTTTATAGTGATTTATGGCTTTTGGTGCTGTTAAAGATATGAGTACAGGAAATTTAAAAGAACAAGAAATGTCCTTGAATTCAATCACATGCAATTGTTGTGTTTGACATCAAAGCATCTGCCGAAAATATTGTTGTACTAAGCACATAATCTAGGCTCTAGTTATGACATTTGACAGGTACAGTAATGTTTACAAGAGGCAAATTGGGGAAATTACTTCAGTCTTTATCCAAGTTGACACTCTAAATATGTCCCCACGAGATAAACCTGATAATTTCAAAGACAGCTGCATTGTTTGCTGGAGACATATAGGCCTACCTTTACCCAGAGAATGACATTTTGGTGTTCTCTGGCGTTATCAATGTGCTAAACGTCGATAAGGAAAACATGCATTAGGATGCCGACACACAAGGTAATGATAACCTATGCCAATCCTAATAGACTGTCAGAAATCTTGATTGAAATCTCTCTTTCCGTTTGCCTCGCTCTAAAAAGCCAATCAGCATGCCTGCATTTTCCGAAAGTCTTTCCTCCCTTTCCCCCCGGTCTTAATGCTCACTTTTCAGGGTATGGATGTTTGCTTTGGAATGTGTATGTGACAGGTTTGCAACAATCTGTTGTTGTTTACCATAAAGCTGAAGGGAGGGGTGTGCAGAACATAGGGTGAATGTGTCCTGAGATCACACCATAGGATCATAAATATCATTATATGCACATAGTGAGTACAAGATTATTATCATTAGTACTGTATTTAGTGTATTTACGAGCATCTGTGGGGTTAAATGTTATTAGCCCAGTGAATATACAAAAATATGATACTAAAGCTAACAGTGCTAAAGTTAATATAGATACTTTGTTATAATTGGTTTTAAAGGAGCCATTCAGCATTTCTGAATAAGTATATTAATCAATACAGTGAACATGAAGCTACAGCCAGCAACTGGTTAGCTAAGCTTTGCATGAAGACTTGAAATTGGGAACCTGTCCAGAGGTAACAGAATCCTCCTACTACTGGGAAGGCAGGTCCACCATAGCTTACACTCATAGTCTTTGTGCTTAAAACTAATCCAACAGAAAAAGGCAAAAAAATAGCCAATCAGAGGCAGTGTAGGGCGGGTCATCATTTTACCATATTAACATTTATCATTTAATGTCCGAGAAGTCCCTGCAAGCTGTTTCCCATCTTTGGAGTCTTATTGCTAATCTGAGATAATCAGACTCTGGCTCTGTCACTGTCACTGCTCCCAGTGAACACGTAGTCACAGCACCACACTATAATGCAATTCAAACCACAACTTTTCTACTTGAGTGCACATGAATTAAACAGCATGTTAATTGCTGAGTGTTAAAATGATGAGGGGTGGATTTTGGAGGAACATAGAAGTCATTGATTTGATCATGAAATGGCCATAGCACTAGCAAATTATATATTACAATACTTTTTAAATGTATGAAGGATTCTGTCAAAATCGTGGAAACCTGTAGAAACAGCTGTTTACAGCTTGCCACTCTTTCCCTATTTCTCTGTCTCTCACTCTCTCTTTCTTGTTGAATGTCTCGTATCTTCACTGTCTGAAAACTCAGTTAGTTCCATTCACAACCATGGAAAGCAAGCAGGTGCAAACTACAACGTGTTCTGTCCATCAGTCTGTCGACCTGCTCTGCTTTGTTTCAGTACTATAAACCGCTCTGCATTGAGACATGCACCCTCTACTACTGAACTCGCTTTCCCCAGGGGCCACTTATGCTAATGAAAGGGAGCCAAGGGCCAATTAATGAATAAGCATTGATATTTAGGGCTGAACCATTTGGGGGACAAAAAAGTAAATTGTGATTATTTTGACTGATAATGTAATTGCAATCTGATTAATCACATTGGAGGAAAGATCATTGTTCCATTGATTTTTTATTAAAACATTTTTATTGCAAGTGTCTGTACCAAACAAATATTTTTCCCACAGTCTGTGGAATATTATTTGTAGCTCTGCATATTTTGCCATATATTTTGAATATCTTGCCTACTGCACTCATATGTATGTCTTGGCCAGTAATTGAGTTTGTTTGTTTGTTTGTTTGCTTTTTATATGTTGGTTTTTTGTTTTTTTTTGGTGCTATTTTCCAAAAGATGCTTCAACCTAAAGTCGGGCAAAAAATATAACTGATGGAGCTAAGCCTCAATGTGGCGGTGGGCCCAGCTTGGCTAGCTTTTTTTTCCCGCTTCCAGTCTTTATGCTAAGCTAAGCTAATCACCCCCTAGCTCTAGCTTTGTACTTAACAGACTCTTATGTTTACATAAGGACATGGGATCAGTGTTAATCTGCTCATCTAACTCTCAGCAAGAAAGCAAAATGCCAAACATTTGCTTGAGCAGAAGATATGCGGCTTCTGCTGGGAAGTATTCATGCGCCACTGGTCAGATTTGGGCAATAAATTAGAAACAAATAAAACAAAAATCACCTCCAGCGTGTTTTTTCTCCACTGATGCCAAAACTAAAATCTCCTGCTACAGGGATTGTTGTAAATGTGCTGCTAATGTGGACACAGCAGTGCTAACGATACCACTGGAACAAGATAAAGGCTATATTCATCAGAACCATGCTTTCATTTGTTTACACTAATTAAACCATGTTAATTGAGCAGTGATTAATTAGACATGACTATAACAATGTTTAAAAAGGCAACATCAAGTGTATATAGTGGATGTCATTTCCTGATACTTAGACTCGTTCATCTATTCTCCTCATGGGCTTATAACCTGTTATATAATCAATCACAATACTGTCTCATAAAGCCTGATTTTTTCATGCTGCCATTCACATCAACTTCTTTTGTTTCTCTCCTCTGTATCGCTGCCTGTGCTGCTGCTGCTGCTGCTGCTGCTGACTCGGTGAAGCAGGTAAGACTGTTATTAGCCCTCCTTTCAGCTTGTGTGCTTTTTCACAGTATACGTTCATCTGCCTGTGTAGGTGTCTAAGTGCATGTGCATTTGCCAGTGTGTGTATGTGTGTGTGCACGTGCTTATATGTGATT